>MIEF01006391.1:0-79790 GCA_001870725.1 Taenia solium
TGGAGATTTGGGGTCAAACGGTGAGCAGTAAACGAGTGTTTGACTGTGTGCTGATGGTGGATGGCCGCCAGCTTGCTTCTCGTGCGCACCAGCCCTCCGCACGCCCTCTTCTGCTCCTATCCCTCCCCCTTTTCCAAGCCAGATTAGTGAATGCCTTTGATGCGCTCAAGTCGTCGGCCTTGTGGGTAAGGTCGGCATACCGACATTCACTAGGGTTGTAGGGAGTAAGGGGAGCAGTAGTAATGGGCAGGAGGATGGGCGATTGATTGCGGCAGTGGGTGGGTGATTGGCTGTGTGGGTGGCTAGTTGCTGACACGTGAGGAGTATAGCGCGTCTGCGGTGAGTGATGGCAAGCACGGCGCTGCTGTTGCTGTTGCAGTTCCTACGATGGTGGTGGTAGTAGTAGTAGGTGGTATTAGAAGGCTAACAGATGGATAAAAGGGTATAGAGCCATAGCAGCACATTCTGATAAGGGGCATACGTTGGTCCACAGATGTAGGCAGTGAAGCAGCAGCATTTGGCCCGTCAAATTGTGTACTGGCGAAAAGGAGATATGGGTGATGTCAACGTCGTTCCAAATAAGTGATGTTGACTTGTTCCTTATCCTCGCTTCCGCGAATCTACGCTACTCCACATTACGTTGAGTTGAGCTGAGCTGAGCTGAGCTGAGCAGAGCAGAGCTGTGGGCGACAGCTCTCACGTGACTGCAGTGGGAGCGAATGGAGTGGAGAAATTGGGCATCTCTCATCCACATCAATGTATTCGGTAGTGTTGCTTCCACCGCGTTGTGTTGGTAGGTGCGTGCCGTCGCTGAAGGTGCACTGTCCTCTATTATGATCGTTCCTCACCCAATGTTATTCAGGACAATTTACGTTTTGGGGAAATTTCACTAAACAAAGTTAGCTATTTCGAACGTGTTTTATAATTAATAAACATGCGGAATTAGATATTTGCTAGCAAGTTTATTTTTGCTTGCGGTATGATTTGAATGGCATTGCCTAATCCTTTCTTCACGTTATTACTCATCACTCGTCTATTCTTACGGATGAATCTTACTGTAAATTTCACTTGCCTATCTGCCACTTTTCTGCGTTTAAACCTGCTTACTTAAATACAAAGGGAAGAAATTTGTCGCTGCATAGACTTTGTTCTTTCCACACACAAGTGAGCGTTTTCGCGTTTATTTGTTTCACTACACAATGCTTCAGGCGACTGCATCAAAATAATTGATTGGGGTGCTGGGAGGTTTTTTAATTTCGTAGCGATGACTTTTGGTTAATCACGTGTAATTTGTGCAAAAGGGCAGTAGGCTACTAAGGTCTTGGCATTTATTCTGAACCTTTTCATAACGCACCCATTTACGTGCATCTGTACTCGTTTATCCTATTCTTTATACACCTACTTGCTAAGCTACACGCGAAGGTAAAAGTAAGATTGTTGATGCGGTTCATTTGTTTTTAAATGCAATGCCCAATCTCACCCATGTCATGCTGCAAAATGGTTCAGGTGAGTGGTTAGTTGTCTCCCTATCTTCTATCCTTTTTACCTTTTCCAACTTGTTCCTTTCCACCACCTCACGTCACTTACATTACCTCCTCACCCCATCCCATCTCAATGTCTGGAATCACATGGTACTTTTTTGGTTTATCTGATATGTGTGCTCCCGTTTTAGTAACACCGTAATCTACGGCAGCACTGTAATTGCTCTGCGCTCCTTTTAAACCATTTCAAAGTATTAGGTTAACTCCTCACATTGTTGTACGCGTTAGTGACCATCGGGAAGTACTCGAGGTTTCTGAGCCCCTGGTAATTGCCGCCGGACTGTATGATGGCTGTTGCCCTGTCTGGCTGCGCCATTGTGAGGAGTGGGAGGCACTGCGGCTTCTGGATAGCAAGTGCCACGTCCACCGATCAGAAAGGCCGCCATATATTTCGTAACTCGTTGTTGGGAGTACGTCGCCACGTCCCGCGGGTTCCCTTATCCTGCGTCCACACATCCAACATGAAAAGAAGGCCAAACTTGAAACAAGTCGCCACCACCCAAAGGAAAAATTGTTGCCTGTGTGGAAAGTCCCGCACAAATGCCTTACAAACAAAGGAATATGCGGTAACATATGCAAAGTTTTTTGCATAAAACATAAGTTCGCATTTCACTGTGATAGTTGAAGTTGATGACCAATGCAGTGGAAATTAGATCTCTTTCTAAGTAACCCATATACTTGTCGTGAATTTGGACGTAGGCAGATCAAATGCGAAGATGAATAGAATGATGTGAAGGTTCCCTTAAAAGGAGAATGCTAGTGCTACAATATAATTATACATACTGACACAGCGTCGACTAGCATGAGACCACCTCATCATCTTCTTGCCTCCTGTAGATGTGTGGATTTTGTCGCTATTTAGATTTGATTTGTTTACATGTGGTCTCTTTCTTTTGTCCGTTTGATATACTTAAATCTTCTCCCTCGTATTTCTAATTTAGTTGCGTATTACATTTTTTATTTTTCCTCCTGAAGTTTTTTAGAGCTGTTCTCAATTAGGATTGGTTTTAATTTTATAGTTTTTCTATGACTTCGACTTGACAATTGTAGTGTAACCCTTGGTATTTTGCTTTTAATGCTGCAGCAACCTTGTCCACTTTGACAGAGCGTTTGCTAGTTCTCTGCGTGGTGGAATGCACTGAGTTGCCTTAAAGACCACCCTCTGCATATTTTTCGCCTTCACAAAGGTTATCCTTTTTGCTAAGTGTTCAAAACATCACAAGTGTTGCCTGATCGTTGAATAGGGACGAGTGTAGTCTGCAACGAACCGGTGTTGATACGACCCCAGCAGGTGACTTACATTGCATGGATTTCTCAGTTCTCGGCTGAGCATTTTCACTGACGATCTTCCCGATATTGCCTTCAAATGCCGGGCAAGGTTACAATCCTGTTTGCGCACTTCCACGTAGCATTGGGAAAAAGGAGAACTGGAAGGATTGTAGCCTCCTATAGATGTACGGAGTGAGACAGTGACCAGTTGGATGTGTGGTAGTAGGAGGGGATCTCCTGTTAAAGGGAAAGCACCTCGCTACAAGACGGCGCTATCGCTGCACCTCTTTTAACCGTTTTGAACCGACATTGGGTAGGATGGGAACTCCTCAACTTCCTGCCTTCTGTAGATGAATAAAGGTGATCTCGAGTCACGTGGTGACAAATTGGATGTGGTGGATGCGTGGGTACCTCTCGTTAAAAGGAAAGGACCCCATGTGGGCAAGGCGCTAACGCTGCACCACTTTTATTCGTTTTAAAATGTCTCTGAGTAGAAAGAGATCGCATCAGCTTGCTTCCTCCCGTAGATGTTTAGAGATGTTGTGGGGTCGCATAGTGAGCATTCAGCTGTGGTCGGTACTAACGTTGCACCAATTTTATTTACATTGTATAGCGCTGGGTAGACTGGAAAGAGATCACGCCATCATATCTCCTCCTGAAGGTGTTTCGAAGTGCCCTCGAGTCGGATAGTAGCCACTTGGATGTGGTCAATGCATGGATGTCTTGATAAATGTAGAGGACTTCTTCATAGGACGCCCTTAATGCTGCACCAACTTTGTCCATGTTGGCACATCGTTAAGTGGAATGTGATCACCCCATCTTGTTGCCTCCTCTGCATTTCCATGGGTTCTCCAGAGTAAGATGCTTACCAATTAGATATGGTCGATTCATAGCGAATTCTTCGTAAAAGTTCGAGGTCCGGTGAGAGGATTACGTCACTAAAGCACCAGCAGTTTCCAATCCAAAATGGCGTTAGATAAAAGAGACCACCTCATCTTGTTGCCACCCGAGGATGCTAAAACGTGCTCTCGAGTCGGATACGGCCATTAGGAGGTGGTCCACATAAGGCAGAGGTCTTCTTCATCGGGCGTTGTTGAAGCCCAATCATTTTCCAGCCACTTTGACACAGCGTTGGATGGGATGAGGCCACTTCAATTTTCCCCTTGTAAATATGTCCAAAGGTGTCATCGATTTGCATACGACTTCCTAGATGTGCATCATTCCATTATTCATTTTGACACAGCGTTACAAGAATGAGACTGCCTCATCCCTTTGCCTGCTTGCTATTGTTAGAGGTGTTCTCGATTTGGATCCTGCCCACTTGGATTTTGTCGATAAACGGTTATTTCCTTTTAACAGGAAAGGTCCCTCTTTGCCACTGCGCTAACGCTATATCATTTTATCCGTTGTGAGTAAGCCTTGAGTAGGAGAGCACTTCCCAACTTTCTGCGCCCTGTAGATGTGTCTAGGTGTTCCCGGGTCACATAGTGACGAATTGTGTTTGGCCAGTATGTGGTCACACCTTGTTAAAAGGAAAGGATCCAGCTCTGCCGCGGCGCTATCGCCGCAACTTTTTTTCCGTTTTAGCGTTAGCGTTGGGTGGAAGAAGACATCTCACCTTGCCGCGGCCTGTAAATGTTGTGAGGCTTTCCCAACTCACACATTGACCACTTGGATGCGGCAGATATGTGGATACCACATGCCGAAAGGAAAGGACCCTGCTTTGCCTCTGCTCTACCGTTGGATCTTTTACTCCGTTTCGATAGAGCATGGGTACAGTGAGAACGCCTCATCTTGCTGCCTTCTGTAGATGAATGAAGGTGACCTCGAGTCACATATTGACCAATTGGTTGTGGGCGATATGAGGGGACCTCCTGTTGAGGGGAAAGGATTCTGATTTGGCACGGCGCTAGGGCTGCACCACTTTCATCCGCTGTGACCTATCGTTGTGTCGAGTGAGACCTCCTCAGTTTGCTGCGTCCTGTAAATGTTTTTAATGCTCACGTGTCGACAGTAAACAATTTGTTGTGTTTGAAAAATGCCTACGTCTTTGTAAAATTGAAGGTCTCTGTGTTAGCAGGATGCCAATACTGCATCACTGTTGTCGGTTTTGGACATGGCGTTGTGTAGAATGAGAACATTACACCTTGTTGCCTCCCGTAGATAGTTAGAGCTCTTCTCTAGTGAGATAGTGATCAATTCGATGCGTTCGATGTGTGTGGAGACCTCATGGAAAATTCAAGGCACACCGAGAAAGCACTGACTGCTCTTACTTTGCCCCATTTTTCCATTGACACAGCATTTGGTAGGTTGAGATGTCCTCACCTCCTTGACTGCTGTAGAAGTTCTGAGTTATTTTCCACTCGGATAATGACTACTTAAATGTGGCTGATATGTGGCGACGTCTTTTCTAAACCAAATAGCCGCGTGATGTCTCGGCGCCAACGGTGCACCATTTTCATCTGTTTTGGCATAGCGTTGGATGGAATGAGTCCACCTCAGCTTCTTGCCTCCCGAAGATGTTTAGAGTTGTTCTCGAGTCATATGGTGACTAATTTTGTGCGGTCAATGCATGGGAACCTCTTGCTGAACTGAAAGTACCCCGTAGATCACGGGGCTAACGCTTCACCTTGTAATGCCTTTCACCATAGCGATGATAGGATAAGCCCTCCTCAACATTATGTCTTCTGTATTTCTCAGTTGGTCTCGTACCACATGGTGCCTTTTTCAAATGCAATTAATGTCTATGTTCTCTTTTCAATAACACGGTAATCTGCGGCAGCACCCTGTGCTCCTTTTGATCCATTTTGAAGTATTAGGTTAGCTCCTCACATTGTTGTACGCGTTAGTGACCATCGGGAAGTACTCGAGGTTTGTGCTTCTATTGTAATTGCCTCCGGACTGTGTGATGGCTGTTGCCTTGTCTGGCTGCGCCATTGTGAGGAGTGGGAGGCACTGCGGCTTCCAGATAGCGAGTCCCACGTCCGCCGATCAGAAAGGCCGCCATATATTTCGTAACTCATGGTCGGCAGTGCATCGCCCCGCCTGGCGGACTTCCTCGCCCTGCGTCCACACAGGCAACATGAGCAGGAGGCGAGACGGGAGACAAATCGCCTCCACCTGGCGCGAAAGTTGTTGCCTGTGTCCGGTTCCATCTGAAATAAGAGAGGAGGTTGAGGAGGCAGAGAAAGCAAAGACTGATTAAATGTGGTGAATTGAGTTGGTGGGCGGGTGGAGGGTGGAGTTGAATTGAACAAGGCAACCAAGTAGCAACCCAGTGAACCAGCAAAGGACATCTTACTTCGCCCAGGATGGAACTATCCACTTGGTCGACTAGGAGGAGAAGTTAGGAGGAGAGGATGGGATGAATGTGCCTTTGCACCCACATACACACACACACGCACACACAAGTTCGTACCTGTTTTTGTGGGACAGCGATGGAGGCGATTATCTAAAGGGGCGAAAATAAGGATGGGCAGTGACACACACACACACACACACACTAACTAGGGGAAAAGGACGAGACAGGCAGGCACAGATACACAGTGGAGAAGGAGCAGGCGGTCTAGGACGCGAAGCGCACATTCTTACCCGTTATTGTGGAGCTCCAGGTAGAGGAATCCTCTACAAGGGAAAAGAGGAGTCGGGCAGTGAGATAGGCAGTAGGAGTTGGACTAGCCCACAAATTACGAAGTGGGATGCGGGGACAAGACGCTCACCTTTGCTGTCAAGGGGGTAGGTGGAGGAGGAGTAGGAGTAGGAGACGGAGTTGAGGCGAAGGGGTGTGGCACAAACTAAGGGACAGAATGAAAGGAAGGTGAAAATGGAGAATGAGTGGTGATGCAGGCTGGGCTAGGCTACGCTAGGACAAGATTTGTCTATAGGTGAAGCGTGATTGAGTGAGATGCAGTGCAGCCTGTGCTAGTCCGAGGTAGGTAATGAAAGTAGGAGAGTGAAGAGGACTTACAAAGAGGGCGCTGGCAGATAATCAGGTGGGAAGAGCAGGTGGAGGCTGGGAAGAACTGAGGAGGGGTTTGAAGGAGGGGAAGGCGAACGAGGCGCAAGGGAGGCAGGCAGGCGAGATGTTCCTGTGCCACTTCAGTGGACAAATAAAGGCAAGGCAGTGAGATGCAGCAGGGAGTACTCACTCCTCTGTTGCGGTTGAGTTGAATGCATGCAGCACAAACAGTGGGACATAACGCAAGGAACAATACTTGGCAGCATATAGAGCGTCGTAGTGTGAGACAAAGGAGACACTCACCGAGGGTGCGTTGGAGTGGGGCGTGGGAGAGAGGGCGAAGACAGGAGAGCTCCCATCCCTCCATTCCGAAGTTGCCGCCAGGCCTACCTACAGTCTGTGTTCCCTGATCCCTAGAGTCTGCAAGAAGGAAAGAATGAGAGAAAGAGAGAAAGAGTCGACCTCATTTTACATGGCAGGGAGTCGAGCTAACTCAATTGGGTGGGCCAAAATGGAGTGTTGTTGGGGTTAACTTCAATGGCAACGCATAAAGCGTCTCAGAGTATGAGGGATGCACGATGAATGTGGTGAGCCTCTTCATCCCCTCCTTTCCTATTCTATGCAGGCCTCTCACAACCTAGCCTAGGTGATCACTCCAGCTTCTTCTACCTAGTGCAATCTAGTCAAATCCAGTCAAGCCTAGTCCTACGTACCGTGCTACAGTGCTTCCGTAGTGAGGTGTGCATCTTGACCAAGTTGTTCCTATTATTGTTACTATTACCTCGGCAGATCTGTCGTTGCTGATACTTACTGGGTGAACGTAGAGCCATGTAAGAGACATGAGAAGTAAGTGCGGCGCAGCAAGCGTAGGACAGGGCAAGAATTGATCTGAGAAATCAGCGACTCACCCCTAAAGATGACCATTGCGATAACGGCTGTGCGTTCCCTATGTATACCTCTAAGACAACTGTGCCTGGCAGAGTTGTTGGTCTGCATTGCAAAGCAACAGGACTGCACATCTGAAAGAGGAGAAGGAATGATTGAGATAGAGGGCGACAAGGCGATGAGAAGTGGAGGGCATGGAATGAGACGGAGTTGGGGAGGAGAAGAGCGCATTGAACATGGACACCGTAGGATGACTCTGCACAGTGCTATGCTACAGCATTCCCTCTCTCTTTCCCTCCTTCTCCCATCTCTCCTGAACTCATTCACTCACCCACTCATCTGGCCATGTGACTGAGTAAAATATGAAGCAATTGACTTGATGGAAGTAGGCTAAATTTGTTTAAGTGGCACATTCGAAGAGGCTAACCATAATTTCCCTCTTCCATGTGACATACTAGAAATCGGATTAGATAGTACTGAAATGACGCACGCATATAAAGTAAATTATGAGGAGCGGAGAAGAGGAGGAGGAGGAGAAGGAGGGGCTGGTAGTATTGCTTACCCCTAATTGCTATGATTTCTATCTGCTTAGGCCTTCCGGCGTCTTCGGAACGGCGGGGCGGGAGGTTGGCATTGACGGGGAGATGGCGAGGGAGGCGACAGAAATGGAGACCGAACAGAACACCGCATGCGGCGAGAAAACGAAATGGGAGGGAGGCACTGATGAAAAACTGAACGATGGTAACGAAAAAGCGAAGAAAGCAGAGTATCAGACAATACATCACGGAAGTAAGCATGTCGTACGGTGTTGTGCGATGGACCACTTCGAACACGACACGCGTAAATCGATTGGCAGCACGTGTCATCGCGTGGTGGCTCCCAGAGCTGTCTGGTGTTGGCTTTGGACTGCATCCCTTGTAGCTGGCTTCGAGGCAGCAGGCATCACTTGCCTTTGAGTTTACTTTACCTTTCTTGAAGTCTCTGGATCATGGTGCATGCAGAGGCGATGGAAGAGGATGAGAAGGACCATGACACTAATGTGCTCTGAATGAAATGCGTTACCTTGTCTGGACTGCTTGGCGTCAGCACATGACCTTTAATGCTTTCTTTTGCAAGAACGTCTTTCGGTCATTTGAGGGCAGTAGAAGCAGCGCGTGTTATGAATTAGGTGAAGAAATTGTCAACACACTGCTAGTGATTGCTGTGGATCTTGTGAAGGTGCGCTTCTGCTGCTTACTCCTAATCGCATGCCTAGGTCAATGGTTGCCTTCCACCAGGGAGGACAATGGCCGTGATTGCACCTCTCCGGTGGAGGGGAAGTGATATGACTGTCAAGCTGACAGCAACTAAAGAAGAGTTATGCGAGAGGCGAAGCCGAGACGCTAACAGAATGGGGTTGGTGGGAAAATGGACGGTGAAGGGTCGTCGTCGGATGTTTCTGCACAGTTTTGTGGCAATGGGAACATAGACACACAGAGAGAGACGCAATCAAAGATGCCGTAGGTGTGCGCCTCAATACAAAAGACATCGTCCACCTGCGTGTGATCTCAGGTTGACGGCCATGTTTAGCCTACTGCAACAGGGAATTGAAGGTGATACTGACGTGTTGCTTCATCGACAGCGAGACAGCCATCGCCTTTGCCGCATCGCACTCATCCATGGGAAGCGCCGAATGAAAGAGCCAACTGCATGAGTGAATGATAATGCCTCACAAACAGGCACCGAAGAACAGTCCAAAAGTCCACTCCATTGATAGCAGCCAATAAACAACCAACGAATGCCGTGTGAAAATTTAGCACCATGAAGGAGACGACATCTGCATCCAACACGCAGTACACAGACACTTTGTTGAACTTAAGACACAGGCTAGCCGGGCATTCTCACCTCACCTTCTCTCTGGTTACAAGCCCAATGCAGACTTTGTACATGCATTTCTCGTGGTAGAGGCTGTGGCCCAATGAACGAAAAAAACACCTCACAGCAGGCACACCGATTTATTCACCACCAACATTTTTCAAAGCAGACTTACAGGCACCAGTTCCAGCCCCACGCCGAGCACCCACCCTGGCTAAGAGGCGCCTTTGCTCCCAGCACCCACGAACGCAGTGTTTTCTGACTTGGATTCATAGACCTTGGAGCCCTCCCCACCTCCTAGCAATAACTCAGGCCAAACAGCAAGCACAACAAGTTTTCAGAGTACCAACCTAGAGTAGAGACTAAGTGACACATTAATATGCATCCTCCCAAATGTCCAAGCTTGGGCAACGCAGTTAGCCAATGGCAACTCTACTATGATCCAGTGAAGGCACAAGGAGGAAGTGGAAACAAATAGTGATGGCGAAGTCATTGCGATAATGCACCATAGCAGAAGGGATAAGCCACCGAAGTTTCGAGAGGGACATCGTGATCCCATGCACTCTATTAGACCACACTTTTCTCAACCTCTCAACCACCGATGCATGCAGCACACAACAGAAGGGAGCCTATTTACTCGCAGAACATGCCTTGCCACCCTCCAATTTCAACTCATGCAGCACAACCCAGTTTACTAATGTCACCATCACTCAAAGCGTCAAGCCAAACAATCAATTTATTGCATGACTTAAGTGCATTTGTTAACCAAAACGAACCTCCAACACCTATTCTACTGCTGCCAATTCGGCTGATATGCTTGCCTCACTTTAAATCACCCATCTATCAAAAAACCGAATGAGAACAAACACTACAGAACTGAAAAGGAAACCATTCGCGAAAATCAAGGCACTAAACATACATAACGTTGGCAACAATTGGTCGTCAAATGACAAATCGCAAATGGAGAGGGGAGAAAGGAGGAGAAACGGGTCTAAAAAACCTGCCAACAAAATGGCACGACTTGGTTTACTGGTGAATTACATCGTATCATTAAAACAGCGAGGACTTGTGAGGATAACGGTGACAATAGGAAACAAAGGGAAGATAGCTGGAACGTGAATGGTCACTCACAGTTAACAAATTAAGATTGCCTGCGTCAAGTGCACGCATGATCTTTTCCTGAGATTCTTTCCATTATTTAATGATTTGAGGCAGCTGTGTAGCAGTGATTTCTATTAATTACTATTGTACTAGGCCTTACTACTGAACACCTCAAACTGACCTCTGCTCTTCTCTACACCTCAAGGCCTAATTGTGCCTTTGCTTCCCACTTTATGTTTCTACGTCTTCTACACATGCATTTCGCATGCTACGGTTTTGGATGGGCTCCTTTATGCACCCCAATTTGCTTCAACCAAACCTACTTGCAAGTGAATGAGATGCCACCGAGTGGGGTGGGTTAATTTAGCCAATCAGCTTGTGGCTCCTGTGACAAGTGTTGGATTCATTCGAGTTGGGTGCGTCAAAGTGCCTTTGAAAAGGAGGCACGATTAGTGTTGAGCGAGAATGCATTCCACTTTCACAAGCCTCTAGGCCATGTTCCTCTCCTTTCACCATGACGATTGTTTTTATAATGAGCTGTACGAATCAGATAAGGTGTGAGATGGTCGTCAAGAGTTGGAGTGCAGACCGTGCAATAAATTTTGCACATAGACATGGTTTTTCTCACCAGTATTTGGGGCGGAGACTGAAGGCTTGGGAAGGCGAGAGCTAAAATGATGCGCCTTGTAGGCTTTGGGCCCCGCAAGATTCGCATTCAACCTAGAAAGGAGAGAAAAAATAGCCTCAACTTTATTCTCTGCATTGTGAGTGATTTTAAGCACGATTTTTGGAGACATATTGACTGGTGCCCTATGCCAGCGCTGCTTGTGCAGGCCAGCTCATTTCAGTGTCTTATTGCCTTGCCTTCCGACTGTTCGTGTAGGTGGAGAGAGAGATGTGTGACCTCTAAATTTAGCAAGTATTTGGCTTGTGACTTGGGTACGAGAATAAACTAGTGATGGGTTGAGAGATGGGAGGCTAGAGCTTGAAAACAGTCACTGAAATTTACTGAACATAAAGGCAGGGCGGTTGGTTGAAAGGCGGTAGATGGGTGTCGGGTATGTAAAGGGTGAGGCAACGTGTCCGATTTTATGTTCGGACCCAGAAGGGCAGTAAGACCCGGAACACGACACTACAGGGTGAAATTCGCGTGATGACGTATCAACGACGAGCACAGGGTGTGCCAATCTCATTGTATCTGGCACGGTGTTGCGAACCTCCTCACACACGCATAACAAGCTTGAGTGCTTTGGGTTGCCTTTAACATCGTGACATAATCAACAGCAATTGAGAACATGCTAAAGAAGCAATAGCTATTTAACTAAGAAGTAAAATCACCATTTGGAGGGGAAGTTGCTTGAGGTCACCATCAACACAAGGGGTGACACTAGGGACTGGACATTCAAAAGTGCCCCACCTGCAATTAGCTCTTAGTGCCTGAAGAACTGTCCGAACCAGTGCTGAATGTACACCTCACTGACAACGCATTTCAATGGGATTCTCAGGCAAATCTCTCATGATCCACACGTCCTGATTGCCCTTTAAAGCTAATTGAGTCAAAAACGAAGCACTGCAACGACTTCTATTCTACTGCTTTACCTGACCACTTCTTGCCAAGGATGGTCATGGCAGTGAGGTGGCCGATATCACAAACGGGGGACACACATCACTCACTAGCAGGGAATTTTCAGGCAATTCGATGCTACTCCACATGAGTTAATTTTAGGCACCTCTGTCATGCGCACTTCGACGTGAAACAGACACCGCTGCTCCTTGTGCGGCCCCTCAATCGGCGGCATGTTCGCGCTGGAGCCGAGCCTGTATTGTGTGTCATTGCCTTCATGCGCGCAGTCACCAGCTAATTAGAAAAAGCACGAAAAAGTAGCAGTTTCTGGTTGGCTACAAGCTCAGCCTTGCATTCAACGCGCACCGTGATAATGCTCTTGTTGATCACTTGTAGTTGATATAACAGACTGTGGTGATCAGGGAAGCTATCATTATTCCCTCTACGTGTAAGTATGTGTGCATCCCGCGAAAGTATGTCGACAGGTTCAGTCATTGGTATTGATCTGGGAACAACTTACTCGTGCGTTGGAGTCTTTTATCGCGGCAAGGTGGAAATCATCGCCAACGATCAAGGCTTCCGCACGACGCCCAGCTATGTCGCCTTCACCAATAAAGAACGGCTCATTGGTGATGCCGCTAAGAACCAAGCGGCTCTCAATCCAAACAATACAGTTTTCGATGCGAAACGCATGATCGGACGCCGTTTCAATGATGCGGCAGTGCAAGACGACATGAAGCATTGGCCATTCAAAGTCATCAATTCGAAAGGGAAGCCGATGATTGAGGTGGAGTATCGTAGTGAGAAAAGAACTTTTGTTGCCGAGGAGATTTCATCCATGGTGCTGCTGAAGATGAAGGAGATAGCAAAGGCATATTTGGGCGGGGAGGTGAGAGATGCGGTAATAACAGTACCGGCATACTTCAATGATAGCCAGCGGCAGGCGACGATAGATGCAGGAAGAATAGCAGGTTTAAATGTGTTGCGCGTCGTCAATGAGCCCACAGCAGCCGCCATTGCATACGGTTTGGACAGGGCCTCCGGCATGCAGCGCAATGTGCTTGTCTATGATTTGGGTGGTGGAACCTTCGATGTGTCCATCTTGTCCATCGAGAACGGAACATTTGAGGTGAAGTCGACTGATGGTGACACGCACCTGGGTGGTGAGGACTTTGATTCTCGACTGGTAAGCCATTGTGTGGAGATGTTCAGTCAAAAGCACGGGGACAAGGATTTAACGACCAACAAGAAAGCCATCGGCCGTCTGAGAAAGGCATGCGAGATGGCAAAGAGGATGCTGAGTTCTTCTGAGTACACAAGCATAGATTTAGAAACGTTGTTTGAGGGCATCGACTTCAGTGCTACCATCACACGAGCCCGTTTTGAACATTTGTGCTCGGACCTCTTCAATAAGACGCTAAGTCCGGTAAAAAAAGCCTTAGCTGATGCGAATTTGAAGAAGGATGATGTGCACGAGATATTGTTGGTAGGTGGGTCGACACGCATCCCAAAGGTGCAACAGTTGTTGCAGGACTTCTTCAATGGCAAGGAGCTGAACAAGTCCATCAATCCGGATGAGGCAGTGGCATATGGTGCGGCGTGGCTGGCGTTCAATCTGGCTAACAAGAAGTCGAAAGGGACACAGGATTTGGTCTTAATGGATGTGGCACCACTCTCACTGGGTGTGGAGACGACAGGTGGTAGAATGACGGCGTTGATAAAGCGCAATACAGGAATTCCGATAAAGAAGACAAAAACCTTCTCCACGTGTTCGGACAATCAACCGAGTGTGTTGGTGCAGGTGTATGAGGGTGAGTGTGGATTGACGAGTGAGAACAAATTGTTGGGCAAATTCGAGTTGTTAGGTATCCCACCAGCACCACGTAAGGTGCCTCAAATCGAGGTGTCCTTCGACATTGACGAAAATGGCATTCTCAATGTGACGGCGGTGGACAAGTCGTCAGGGAAGCGAAACAGCATCACCATCACCAAGGACAAGGGTCTTCTCTCAGAGGATGAGATACAGCGAATGATGAATGATGCGGAAAGATTTAAGCTGGAGGACGAGAAGGAGAGAAGTAGAGTGGTAGCGAAGAATTCTCTGAAAATGTACATTCACAGCATTGAATCTAAGACGAATGACAACGAAAGAGAGGAGTTCCAACAAAGCATACTCACGATGTGTGAGGCGGCCATTGAGTGGTTGGATGGCAACCAAGAGGCCACAAAGGAGGACTACGATCGGAAGCGCATAGAATTGGAGACCCAGTACAGCTCCATGATGTCAGAGCGGAATCTTGGTTTGTGAGCACGGAGGTTTGAACACTTGTATGAACAGATATGCACACCTGATTCTGGAAAGCGTAGACCAATGGAACTAGGAAATGATATGATACCTTAGCCTTAACCCATTGCAAATTGTAAACCACTTTACATTTTGTTGACTGCTTACATAACGTTCATTAGAGCCTTCATGCATCCATATGCACCTCTGCCTACCTCCACATGACTTGCTCCTAGCCTGTGGCCACCTGTGCGAAGAGCTTGTGTCCCAATGAGTAAGTGTTCGCCCACATTCTTCACCATCAAGCCCAACATCATGCCACTGTGCGCCTCGATGAAGGTAAGTGCGCCATCAAACTTGATCGGGTGATGTGCATGAAGATTAAGGTGTTTTAAGAGTAGCACCCTGCTCTGGCATTTAAATTCACACAACCGTTAAGCTGTCACGCAAATCTACCCAAAGCATCAGGGCAAAGAGGGGAACCACTTCCGTCAAGAAGCCACTCCTCGTGGCGGTAAAGTGATTGGTTGTGTGTATAAGTCTAGCGATATTGAAACGCCCCATTGAAAATCGAGGCACAGCACTGTGCCATGTTCGAAATTGTGTAGGGTAGATACACTCCATTACCACACCGAAGCATTGCACGGGAAAAGGTAAACTGCCAGCAGGAAGGCTGGTTTTGATGCTTTATTAATTCCACCTATTGCTATCAAATCAAGTGATGCCTGTACTCACCTTTGAGTAATGCAACAGTCAAGGCGATGGAGAGGACGATGCAGCTTCAAATGTAGCCCATCACCGCGAATGCCGCATACCGTTTGCAGAACCAAAGAAATCACTCATCCCACTGCAAGCTTCGTTCATCTGCTAAAATAGCAGACGTGAGCGGTGAAGTGATGGCACACTTCACAGTGACTACTCGTGCGATCTTCACAAATTGAGTAATGAGGGGGTCAACCCTGAGGAGGACTAGTAAGGCAAATAGATGGTGGGTTTCATTGAAGAATTGTGGAATGACAGTTTAACAGAGATTGGTGAAATGAATGTTAGGGTTATCGAATTGCATTACATGCTTCCCTTTTAAGTGAAGCGTTTTTACAGTGAAAGCACTTTCATTGAAGGGATACACATCAACCCATTTAGCCATTCCTGACCACCTCCTCGCCTTTCATTACTGCGCCTCTCGTCAGCCTGGTGCTCCTGCCTTCTCCAACGCCTTGCCGCCAAATTGTGCGCTCCCTACAAGGAGATGGGATCCACATTTTGGTGCATGCTTTTTGGCTTGAGACTACATCTTCTGAGATCCCCACGACTCAGTTCACAGTAACAAGCGTCATAGTGAAACAGAAATGTGACGACAAGGAGCAAGGCACTGCTTAAAGGCCGTGAATGTAAAATGCATTCATGCACAACAAATTTTGCACTTTCTTTCGACGGTTTTTTGCCACACCCAACTCAAATGACTCCACCTAACGATTGGTGTGATGCAGAAATGGTCATTGTAGGGATCATAAACGGATTTGTGGAACAAAGCTTCTCCACTGAATTCCCTTCATCAGCCGCCGTCGCATTCCTTTGCAAATGTGTTTGGTTGGTGAAGTGAATCGGCGTGCATAGATGACTCTGCTCAGAATTCATAAGGATACCCATTATTAATGCATATGAGACTGAAGTAAAAAGTAGGAGAATAAAAATGCAGTTGAAGAAATGGAGTGAGTAGATGAGTTGAGGGAGAGCAGAGGCAATAGGTGGTAATTTTGGGCAGTAATGAACAACTCTTGAGTACAATTTTGTAAAGTCGAGGTGGTTGCCTCTTTAAATAAGCCAGCCTTATCAAGGGCTCAGCCGATGACATCTATAGGGGGCGCTCCCTTCACTTATCCTGCTCTGAAAAAGGGACGCCTTCCTTACATGTAAAAATAAGCGATTGGATTTGTAGACACCTCCATCCCCAGGTCGTCTACTGATGAGTAGAGAGTAGTAGCTACCTTTTGGGTTTCGCTGTACTCCACTTTTAGATTACGGTTTCCAGGCTTCTTCACTTTCCACTCCAAAAAAAAGAAGACTAAAAGTGCCCGATAATTTAGTTATGGCATATTTATTTATGACTGGTGCAAACACGTCCAACATCCGTCTCAGCCATCAAAAAACGGTTTTAATTCCTCCACGAAATTCTAGCAAAGTACAATGCTTGAAGAAACGCCTTTGAAGTTGACTTCCTTTTCTTGCTAGTCCCTCTGCGTAACTCTTATTCCTGCCTATCAACTATTTCGATGTGATTTAGTTACCTAGATTAAGCAAGGGATCAGACTGGCCGAACGAACTAATAGTCACCACGAAGATTTCCCATATTTGCAAGTTCACAAGATCATCCACTTCTGTGCCCTTCCTAATCGCATGACTTTAGATTAAATCGGAATCGGTTTTTCAATTTGAGGGATTGATCAGATACCAGAGGAGAATAATAATGAGGCTTCTTCGGACTCTGATGCTTGTAGAGTGTGTGGAGGTCGGCGAGTACTGCACGCATATTGGCTCAAACGCAGCGCAATGCAAGGAGACGCAGACGCATTCAAAGAGGCGCTAAGGGTATGCTACCTCCTTCACTGACAGCTGCGATGGAGGTGCTGAAGTCTTCACCTGCACCGAGGGTACGACTGGAGGATCACGAAACGGCGTTCGTATTGTGCACACCACGTTGTGAGCAATTTGCGTTGGCTAACGCAGCACTAGAGAGTGGGCGCGTTCAGGTGTTGGAGACGCTGGAGAAGACAGGCTGCCACAAGCACGCTGACTCCATCACTGCCACTGAGGCTGCCTCGTGTTTAGACAACCTAATCGGATGATTTGGTGAAATTCTGTACCTTTAAGTCAGTTATCAGGACTGCTTCGTGTGTTTCTGTGTGTGTGGTGTATGATGAAGTGTAGGAGCAGTTAGTCACGGTAAAATGTTGGCTTACAGAGAATCGAGCATCAACGATGACTGCGACTTATCGACTTAATGGAATCCACTGGAAATGAATGTTGTTCGAGATATTATTTGAGCCATTAAGGCATAACCGACCGGTCTAAGGAAGGCACTGTGCTTAAAAGTTAGTGAGGGACCGTCATAACGCAATTAGGGAATGCACCGCTCCGCATTCGCATTCTTTTTATTCGTTCAGTAGTGTTTATCTAAGCTCTAAGCGACTAACATCGATCCCTGGTGTCCGACCGTTGGCTGAGGAGTATGATGGAGTAGATGGTGTGAGGACTACAGTGCGTTGGTTGCTGCAGACTACAAAACTGGGGTGCAAGTCAAGCTTGCGTATTACGGAGAGAGGTCTGAACTGCGGATTGCAATGTTAATTGTTTCAAGGAATACAGAGCTTTTGAAGAGGCTTTATTTGTAGTCGCTTCATATCTTTTGCTGAGGAAGTTGCGTGAACTTGTCTGCTTTATAATTTCCATGGTAATGGCGATCAATCAGGAAGTGGTAGTGGTGTTAGTGGTGTTGCCTAACAATCCAATTCAGTTGATTTTGTGGGGCAACTCTGCATGAGTTTGAAACGGTAAATCTTCCCACACAGCTGCTTCTTCTGGTTGGCGAATGGCTCGTCGTCGATTTGGTCACATTTGTTGCTTCTTATTTCTTCCTCTCGGCAATGACTTCCAGGTGGGGTTGCTTGGGCACCAATTCAACGAAGGCTTTGCACAACTGGAGGCTGCATCGGCAGACGCTTCCCCTCCTCCCCACGGGGTAGTTCCGTCTATAACTTCAAGATGTCAGTGCTTCATCACGCATCAAACAACTTGACTAAGGTCTTGCATTTGGAATTATTTTAATTGAACCATTTAGCATGAGTTCGTTGGTATACTTTGCCATCACACCTCAAGCGAGGAAGTACGCCAGCCCTTTAGCACCAAATGAGTTGCTATGACCAGCAACGGCAGATGTTCAACAAAGTACACAGCATTAATGAAGAAGTCAAAGGCGAAGAAGTAGTAGTGGTGGTGATAGTAGTGAGATGAAGTGTATCGCCTCGCCTTGCAGGCGTGACCATTGACCACATCTTTGTCTACTGATGCATTCTCATGGCTGCTTGATTGTACACTTCTTCTCTGCTTCGTGAAAGTAATGGCTGGGGTAGGCACTCTTTAAGATTGATTTGATCCCTTCACCGCAGAGAGAGTCATGGAAAGGTGATAAATTTGCACAACAATCTGTGCATCCCCACCCACTTTGTCTCGTTGCTGCGCCTTGTCGAATGGTTTGATGCTGAACTATGAATGCCATGTAATTTCACCGCCAAAATGTGCGGATTCGGTTTTATTGCAGTGCTTTTCACCGCAGACTAGTTGTCGACCTTCTGGAACGCAATTTGGGTGTTTAGGGCCCCTCATCCCATCACTTCTTCACAAACCTTTTCAAAGTCGACTCAGCTGTGGAACATGCTATAACAAAGATTGCGCTATCGAAGAATCTCTCGATAAACAACTTCCCCAGTTTATCCATCTCCCAAACGCACCTTTTCGGTGCTTTGAAAAGTTCTTTTTTACTGAAGAAGACGTGTCTGGGTGCATGTCTGGTTTCGCGCAATATAATTGTGAGAAATGAATTTAAGTTGACGAAAACCCAAACCGAATCACCCAGTCCGGTCTATTCATTCTTTCATTTATTAATTAATTGGCTTGCTTGTGCAAAGCTTCTTTACCCGTGGAGATGGTTGAATGCGAACGAATGTGGAAGTGGTGGTAAAATCTGCGCAAAGTTGCTGGAGGATTGGAAGCAGAGGTGACATCTGAGGGCAAATGAGGTGGAATGGTAGTGAAGTAGCGTGATTTTTTACACGCTATAGGAATCTCTCACTCACCTTTTACGTTACCACTGGGAATATTACTGTATCATACAAGGCATAGCTCTTCATCGCTACTCTTTGTTAGGAAATATTCAACAACTCAGTGGAATAGAACCTTCCACCTAGGGTAATCGCATAAGTGCAATCCTGCTACGTTGAAATCCATTGAAATATGCACCCATCCAGTCCATACTGATCTTATGTGATTACAGCTGCTATGTTGGATACCAGCGCGACACAATCGGTGGGTAAATTTCTTGCGAACATACAGAAGAAATTGGAAACCACTGACATGGCCTGGAGTTTAGACCGGGAGACGAGGGTTCAAAAGCAGCATCCTTAAGTGGTCCTTTCCTTGAACCACGAGATATGCAAATAGTTTAAGCATTACAGATCTATACTAAGCCACTTCTCTGGATTTGAGTCTAGGGTTCGCATGAGTGCACAAAGGAGGTAACCAGATCAACAGTTCCCATGATGACCACCATTGTTATGCATTTTCTCCATTCAAAATGGACTTGATCTTCAGGTGACTCTTTAATAACCAATTAGTTTGTCTCCACGCCATACTGGTCGCTAAGGCGAAGTCGACGAGGATGCAAATTGAGGCACTTCTCATAATTCCCTGTATTTCAAAGTGCTTTTGAAAACTTCTAGAACGTTAAAATAAGGATGGCCTTCTGGTACTGTAGATATTCCTAGCATATAGTGATTTTTTAATCTTCCCTTGCCTGAAGGTCTCACACCCAACCAACTCATTTATAATTAATTCCAGAGCTGTCTTATAGGGTGGGGCTCCAAAAACTATTTTTATCGTTAGCAATCTGTGCTACGCGGTGGAATTTCTGCAGTATGATTTGTTCATGGGAGGCGATCTTCAAAATGTTCGATCTCTTTAGAGGTTTAAAAGCTTGGGCAATCAGTGTACTGTTTTGCTTGAAATTGTGTGGCCTCCTTCGGTAGGTTTATGGCGTGCAGGAAGAGCGTAGAGGGACGGGGATACCTACTAGCGCCCTCATTTTCTATCCTTCTTTATGTAGATACACGAAGTCCATTGAGGTATAAAGGTGAGCAAAGTATTGCTCACCAACTTGGGAATAGTCAGGTTGGCGAATTTTGGAGTGGCCAGACAGCTGGTAGACACTTTGGCCAGATGCAGTAGTCGTTGAAAAGCCTTTTTAGGTGGCTCCTGAAGTGATTTTATCTATATCTGCGTCTCCTGTAACATCAGTGATGTTTTTTAGGCATTTGAAATTAGGGTTCATGCATGGGACAGTACGTGTTTCTCACCTCATCTGCAGTAGATTCTTCCCTTCTAAGTCGTAGTAAACCAGTAACGCAGACCCATCTGTTAGCTTGGAATGATGGGTCTGTAGCCACTCACCTGTGTGTTGCACCTCAGTCAAGGAACACCAACTACATCATTTAGTCACAGTAGGAACCTAAACTTGGTTGTAGTTTGATCATGGAGACTAAGATTCGACATTGTGCTTTAGCTCTTCCAGCTTGATTGTTAAAAGTGAAGCTGCAATGTGTGTTATCTTGCTTCCATTTTCTTCATCACAATCAACTGCCGGTGCATATTTAAAAGAATCAGACGTTTTATGCACAAAGGAGGTTATGCAGCTCCTGCATTTTCACCTATTGAATGGGTAGGGTGACGGACAATGCAAGTGGGACTCTAATCTGCCTAAATAAAAGCGGTGGAGGTGGAACTTCCAGTCAGAATGGTGCAACTACAGTGGTTATTAACGACGACGAAGGGACTCAGACTCGATGACTCGAAATTTTGCCTGCCGATTCGTATTTTTTTATGCACTCAGTGGTTTCTGCATCGAGATCACATCGAAATTACGGATCGCTATTGAAATCTTTCAAGGAAACCTCTTAAATTCAGCCCCTTCAAGTCGGTGTAGAAATCAATGTTATTATAAGTGACTATTTTTCATTCAAAATCAGTCACCGAATTAAAAAAAAACTGGTCAAAATATGCTGGCGATGTAAAGGATTTGGACCCGTAAGCACTACTGAGGTCAGCAGACAAAGGTGCTGTGCGACGCCCATGCTACGAAGCACACTGTGCTGCGGTGGTGTTAAAGCCAAATTGGGGCCTGAAGTAGTTGAAATCGTAGGAGAGGCATGGGGGTCCTTAATGAGGCAATCTACTTTCCCACATTATCTCTTCGCCACCGCCGTAGCACGAGGAGAATGTGGTATGATTCTATCACCCAATTTTCCTGCTTCCGCGTTCGGCTCCTTTTCATCTCCTAAGCCCCAAATTTTTCTGTCCAATTCTCTCGCACCATTAAGAAAGCAGTTTCCTTCTCCAACCGCAGCAAATGCAACAATAACAGGACATATAGCTCTCCGCATGGTCACACAAATACTCTAATGTTGGCTGGTGAGCCTAAGAGTCTTTCAAAACTGTCACGCTCGTTGTTACAGCAGCTTTTTTAAATTTTGGCGTTATTTGGAGGCAGGGCTGCGAAACCTGACCATTCGCTATTGGCATGTGTGGCAACCGCTGTTAGATGCGAATACGGAGAAGACAACTGTATTATCGCCTTAATTGTGTTGTTATCAACTAACTATTATTGAATTTCCCTGTCTCTCGATCTCATGTCCTTCAAAGTAAGCACTGTAGCTCTGCCAAATAACTGCAAAAGGCGTTTGTACCTTTGTGCTGAAGGTGGTAGTTTTGATGCTAAAAGCTAAGTTTGCTTCCTAGAAAGAATATGGTTTTGTAACCAAAGTTGACAGTGTTGCGACTTCAAAAAGCTTGAAGGCTTATTCAGGAAATTGTGAACCAACCTTAGACCAGGGTGGCTCCCGAGGCTCCCTTTAAGGTAAAAGAAGGCATAGTACTAGAGCAGAATATATATTCTGGAAACAGAGGGCTTGGGAGCTGTTGGCACGGCCCGAAGGCCGGCCAACCGGCTGGTACAATATGACCATCCAAGTGATCGAAGCCGGCAGTTCGAACAAACAAAGTATTACAGGCTGTGTTAGTACGACGGATCTAAAAATAGCAAAAATATGATTATGTTTTTAAGAATGCTTAAGGTGCAACCCAAAACGACGCGCTGAATAACGACATTTTTAAAATAACCGAGTGAGTGTTCATAGAATCAACCGTAAAAAAGCATGCTTTTACCAACAACAGTCGAGGGGTCACAGCACCCTACGCCTTATCACAAAACTGATGAGCATTCATGCGGACAAGTAAGGTAGGGGAAAACACTAAAGTCAGTAAGTCGTGTCCAGATAACAAAAATCGCCCAGCCATCAATAAAAATAGCAGAATGTAAGGCAGCTAGTCGTGTTCAGTGATCACAGCCACTGCAATTTAGTGTCGATAGATGAGACGCATCCTGACGACGAGGGCACGGAAACAATGATTGGAAACTACCTTATGTGAATCTACATTTACATATTTACAACTTATTTTAGAAAGGCTTACGAACAGTTCCATGAGTTAAATCTAGAGAAGAAAAAATTTCTGCAAGCAAAGTAAAAAGTAATAATATGTTAATTTTTACATCAAAATATCAAAATAATAGGCACCAAGTTTATGCATATTTCACCTAGAACCGCGTTTGTTTGATTACATTAAAGCGCCTATACAGCCGCCGCCTACAAAGGGCTGTTCGAATAATGGTTGCGGGTTTGCTTGGTCTCGTGGGTGGTGGCACGCCGTATGTTTTTGAAGTCCCATCTTCTCGATGCATTATTTTTAATCCTGTTGAGCTTCTATTCAATAGTTTAAGGCAATTTAAAACAGGTGACAATGCCGGTGCATATGGCGTGGATTTACTGCGCGCAAAAGTCCTTTTTGAGGGTGTTGTAAAAAATGTCCTCAAATATGATATGAAACCTATTCCTATTTTCGGTGGAATACCGGACAAGAGCGTAGGTTTTGTCTATTTCATTATGTCTTAGAGCTTGGGCCTCAAATCTGTTGCGAGTCGTTGTCTCAAAATGAAGAAGCATTACAAAAAAGCTGAGCTTGATGTAGCACCTGCGAAGTACCGCTCGTGTTCAGGCTTTTTCCCTTGTTCACGCCAATTTGTAACAAACTGCCTTCAAGGGTTGGGATTGCGTTGTGTGCAGTCCAGTTATGATTCATTCTCCGTGTGTCTGGGAATTGCTTATTTTCTTGACTGTCCAATTGCAAGTATGTCATCGCAATACCTCGTCGTAACACGGCCTAAAACTTTACCTGAAGAAGTACGGTCTCTTGTTGTAAATGAGGTGAAACTTGTCGATCTTAACACAGACTTCTACCGTGTAGATGAAGAGGGAGGTAAGGAAGTGTTTAAACTGAAGGTGTTTCATCCCGAATCGTCGGTATTGCGGAGGGTGCCTGCGACGTCACGACCTCTGATTGCGCTCTTAATGAACTCGGATTTGCTTCCCATACTCCCTGCTCCAATCAAAATTGAACCGTCGGGTTCAGAGTCTTATACTTCGGCGAAACTACGGGCGGTGATAGACTGGGTTGCGGAAACCAATCCAATTCATGTTCTCCAAGCAATAATGGAGTCAACCACAGATTCGAAGTACACAGACTACCTCTCAGAAAACATATTGAAATACCTTGGAGACTTTTGTCCTAACTTCGTGGAGGCCTTCCAAGTACTCAGAATGCTTAATTTGGAATCGAGTATTCCGGTACTGGTGGCGCCGACGAAGGAAGTCGGGAAATACAGGGAACAGCAGCAGCAAGGACCTTCTTCACCCATGTTCTTCTTTCAAACGGCAGCTGAGATATTGAAGGGCACTGCACATTTGGGTCGTCCTCTTGGCTTTTACTTCCACTGGCCGGCTGCGCTAGTTTATTTATACCGGTTTAATATGCTAGAGAAGCTATTTATTGTAGCGATTTACAGTAAATTTGGAGTTGTTTTAAGCTATACAAACGATTACCTTGTTGAATTGCCCTGTACTTACGGGCCGAGCAGAATTCTACGCTACGCTCACTACTGTTTGATGAGGGGAGTGGAGGAGGCAAATGGCCTTACCTCCAAATTGGTGGGACTGCGACCCTGTGCGAGGGAAATATGTTACGAGGGGGATTTTCGATTCAAAACCTACATGATTGAAGTGAAGTCAATGCAATTGCCTCGCAACTGCTCGGCGGATGACTTTCTTTACGCCTTCATCGGATTAGATTGCATGTTGGATGTGCCCGACTGGAGCGTTGCCTTGGTGCTTTCGTGCGTTCTGTGGCACCAGCAAAAGGCGGAGCATTTTAACTGTGGTATAGCTGAGTGTCCGTTGATATTGTCAGTGCTGGTTGTGGCAGTGGCTACGCATTTCAACGTGGAGTGTGGTGTGTCGGCCGTGGCAGACCACTATGATGGCTTGAAGTCGTTGATTGTGTCGAAAATGGAGGCGAGCGGTACTTATCCAAGTCCAGCAGTAGAGAAGACGTTGATTCACAGTGTGTTGGAGTTGATGTTGGTATACGACCACTACCTGTCGCTGTGTCGACTTCTTGCCGCACTGCAGGATGGCAGTGGGATGCCGGACTTCTCATCTGCTGCTTACAATCGTTTTCCTCCACACTGTGTGGTGTTCCCCTCGCTCGCCTTGCTTGTCCACATGGCTGCGCATCTGAGGTGTGAGGAGACGCCGTCTGGTGTGGCAATGCGACTGTGGCTGGTGAATGCGTTCCTCCGCGCTGCTAACGATGCCAGTGATGTGGTGAGACTGAATGACGCAGTGACTGTGTTGTCCACTCTGCGGAAATTCGTGTCGACAGTGAAGTTGAATTTCACTGCGCCTAAGGTAGAAGTGACTGATCCACCGGCGTACTTTTTGCCGAAGGATGAACGGTCGCCACCGAAGAGTTGTACGCATCCAGCGAGCACTGCATTTCCGTCGAAGTCACGTGGTGGTGGTGGTGGTGGTGGCGGTGGTATCGCTGGGTGGACGCGAAACAGCAGCCGGATGCAGTCGTCGCAGCCCTCTGGGATGCACGAAGCATCAGTGAAGAAGGGAGAAAGCTACGCAAGTCGATTGAGTGAACGGGTTGAGAGAATGACACTGGATTCTTAATTTTTTCCCCTTTTGCACTGTTTCTGATTTTCTTATTTACCTGAGTCATTGATAAGCTGTCCCTGAAATATTATTTTAGTACTTTTCCTATTTGTTGCATTTGGATGGGGAGGTTTGTTGTTAGGCTCCCTGGGCCCGGTGACCTCGCTGACGATCTTCTGTGAAGTCTGCTTTCGGTGTAGAAAGTTTGAAATTCCCCTTTGTAACTCCTCTGCCTTGAATGCGAGTTGGAGCCACCTTCTTTGTGGACCTTTCTATCGGCGTGCACTGAATGTATAGCCAGACTGTGTTGGATGCTGCGTGGAATTCCTAACATCATCCATCCTCCTGTTCTTCACTAGCATTGCAGTTGAGAGTTGGAAGGCTCATGCTACTGTCCCAGTCAAATAGATTGCTACTACCGATGTGGAAATTGACTTTGCACAGCTATTGTCGAAGAGCACGTTACGTATCTGACCTGAGTCTTTGCCCTAATGGTCGTGGCACCACATCTACGTGTGGCTGGTGGCTTGCATTCTCTTCGTTGGGGTGCGGAAAGTAGTGTCTTGTGGCCGATGTTGGGTAGGTCGTACGATCTCGAAGCGAGTGCTCACAACGCAGTTTCAGGGAGCGACGTGGAAGACGTGGGCAGCATGCACTGTAGAGAACTCATCCTAGCATTTATGCATTGCGGCACTAGCCAATTACGCTGAAACCGTCTACAAAAGCTTCAGCAAGCACAATCGCAGAAGTGCCTTCGCCTGCCAGTATATCAGGCCTAATGGAGTTACAAATCAATCAACAATGCCACACCTATCCCATGGACACCCATTTCGACCTATGGACTGAGTAGATGAATGGTCGCCTTAAAGGCGTCACTATAGATGCCCTCAACTCACGCGAACCTACCAGATCTATCCTGTCAGAAGAAAATCAGTCACATTTGCACCTACTTGCCCCGCTCAACGACGACTACAAAAACTCGTCCAAAAGGGAGGCAAATCAGAAAACACTCTCGCAGCCCTCGAACGAAAAGGGCGCTGAAGGGGAACTTGCTCGCATGCATGCCTTTTCAAAACCGTGCATAGTGAACGCTGCATCTTCACAGTGGAGCCTTCTCCGTTCTTCCTGCTGCTTGAACCAATTACTCTGGGGAGGCGCTTACAGCGCTAGTTGGTCGATTTGAGGCACCCACCCATCCAATACGAGGCATAAAGGCGATGGTTAGTTGAAGGCACTGATCCACCTGCGATACAGTTCATGGTTTGCCAAAATGCCACAGACAATGTGTCACTAAGTGCTTCGTCGTTGGGCTAGTGAGGCAGGCGAACGTGACCCATGTATCCCTCGATTCACAAAGTGCTTTGGTTAATTCTATGAGTATGAAAAAACTGCATTGGAGTCCAATAGGCGCCTCGCCTTCAGTGACCGCACATTAAAGTTGTAATTGGAACCTCGATCAGCATTGATTAAGACAAAGGCGGTTGGGTGCTGCACATTTCCACCCACACATACAAACGAATGTCGCTCTCTACAGCGCTTCGGGGGTAGACAACAAAAATTACTCAACACTTCAAATTGGTGGTCCATTCCACAATGAAAAGTCCTTCAGCTCAAAAGCCAAAGCAGGAGCATTTGCATGACGAGGGGAGAAGCCAATCCACCCGCTTTGTCTAAGGACGATGAGCCCTGCCGACGAAGGATAGTAATCGCGCCAAAGCAACGACCGCAGTGGACCGAGGATGACAACTGAGCAAAATTCAGGCTTATTAAGGGCCTTCTTGATTGCCTCAGGACTTATTACCAATTTCAACATTGCCGTAGTGCATCTTTGTGCATTACACCCGTGTCGATTTGGTCCGACATCAGACTTCTAGCCCCTTGTCAGTGGACAACAAAAGTGCTCAAATATACAATTTCTTTACACCATCGTAAGAGAGAATTCAGAGACTTCATTGGCGTCACTGGCACGTCAGCTCACTTGACACAAAAATGAGTGATGCTAATTGTGGCAAAGCTGTTTCCAGTAAGTGAATTCCACAGGGAAACTGCAAGTGGCAAAGATATCTGCCGTAGATGGTTGAATTTGCCACGTCAAATTCTGACCAATCCCTCTGTTTTGTTATGGAATTTGAAAGAATGACCAGTCACAAAGATTTTGATTGCTACATCGATTTGAAGGCGTGGGAGTGTGCGGTGTCCAAGAGACATGCAATTGGCACCCCCTTGGACCCATCACCAAAAGCCAATTTATGGGAGAACTATTGAGTCAGTGAGCCAGCGTTTTTGGCGGCAGGGGCCCTCTCCACTATTAAATCACTTTTGTCGATGTGAGTAACCACCGAGAACTGTGTTGTCATTCGTTCCAACTATGGTAAGTAATCCACCTCCATCGCTTTCATTAGGGCAGATCAGAGTTACACTTGTATGGCCCTTTACCCTAACCCATTCAAGAAACGAGCACTCATTGGCATAAAGCCTCCTTTGGATAAAAAAATGTCTGATTTTCATAAATAAAGACAATGAAGGCGAGAGGTCGCACTCTGCCTTTTCATTCATAGCAATCATGCAGCAGGAGTTGAAGTGCTGAATCATAGTTCCTGCGAGATGAAGAGAGGTTAATGAAGGAGACCTTCTATCGTGACAAGTGGATGGGGAAGGACGAGGTGGAATCCAAAGCAAATGGCCTACAAGTGACAAATCGTGCTTCTCGCGGATGAATTCCGATAAGTTTAGGGATGAGTCGACGAGAAGCATAACAGCTGTCCCGGTGTGTGTCCCCAAAGTTTGCAGAGGTACAGCTGCATGAAGTAGGTACCCAAATGCCCTGATTTATGTGTCGGGTCAATGGTAAAAGTGGGAAGTAGCAAAAATACCATAATGGAGCTTCCTACCTTAATAACCAACATAAACTACCAAAACCGAAAAGGGTAATAACAACTACAACTACTGTTTCAAATCCCAACAAAAAAATGCAGCAGAGTATGCGCTCAAGGCAGTACATGGGAAAAGGATCCTTCAACGTTCCACCCATCTTGATGAAGAAAAACATGGGTGAAAGTGGCATTCGTCATTGCTGCTGCTTCTACACCTCAACCTTCCTCAAGGGTGCTTTCAGTGGTGGAATGCCTTGCCTCAAACCAGATGACTTGAGGACTTGAGAGACCTCAACAAAGTCAGGTCCAAATTCGCCGAGGTATGGAAACATGCTGCATTAGATGTAATTCAAGTATATGGTATTCGTAACCAACTCCATGACTTCCTGGAGAATGCAAATGAAATTAAATTTTTACAATCCAGTCAAGCCACGTCCGTTGATTTGGTCAATAATACAACCTTGAGCCCGACGTCTCGACTCTGATCGAAGCTAAGAGAATGGAAAGCAAATCCCAATCCATTAAAAGCGCAACAGAGAGTCATAATGTTGCTGTAGCATCCCGAGAATTACTTCAAGGTAAAGGAAGGCATAATACTATGGCAGAATTGGAGACTGCTGGGGGCCAGCCAACCGGCCAGTACAACATGGCTACCCAATTCACCGAAACCGGCGGTCCAAACAAGCAAAGTATTACACAGCCTCTCTCTTCTTTCGAGCGTCGTCCACGATGCTCTCCTCGGCGAGCCTCTCGTGTCAGCCATCACAACTAATCAGTGCCGCGAGAAGCACTCACGAGCTAACCATCCCAGTCATCGAGATTCGAGCTCATATGTTCTTGCGGTGCCATCGATTCCGCCTGGCACTCGGTGCAGCGAAGGCGTATCTCTACGTCCTCCTCTCCCAATAATGTATCCCAACGAAATGTTGGATCGAGACCTGTGTCTGAGAATAACTTATTGTCCTGACCGCGTAAGTGACAGCATTTTATACTACTACCTTGACAACTTCATCTTTCCATCCTACCCAAAAATTCCATTGCCAGATATGAATGGCTTTGGAAGTGCTGGACTTAATGTGGTTTTTATTGTGCAGATGAGGAGGATGATAAGGCTGTCCTTAAGCCAAAAAATGTAGCATCTTGAGCTGTCTGCACTGTGAAGAGTGCCTGCAACGTCATGCTTAAACCGGCACCTGCCATCTATCTTAATTCCTGTCAGCTGTTAGGGCAGAATCCTCCTTTAACGTTCCCACTCGTTCAGCGCTTCCAATGATCCTTGCTTTTACCTTCAAATGCATGCATAGGAATAGGGGGGTAGAGTAGGTTATACTATTTGATTTATTGTAGGCCAGGTCATCATAACTTCGTGAGAATTGCTGACTTCCGAGGCACGTCAGTAACCTCACTTCTATCTGTACATAAAATCACATGAATTCTGCTTGAGTATTATGCCTTTCCAAGTCTAAAGGGAAGTCTTGGGGCCTTGCATAACAATGCTACTTGTTTGCTGTTTGTGTGACGTAAATAACTTTTTACAGATAAGTATTTGGGTAACATTTTATGTCAGTAAAAAGATCATAAAACCAAAAATAGGGCAGTTTATGATTTATATGTTTGCCACACGTTAATTAAATTCGTGTTTGTTTGAATGTATCGGTAGGGATAAAAATTTGACAGGTGCCGTAGCCAACTTGGGTGATGGTTGCGGGTTTGCTGAACCTTGTAAATGGTGGTTTCCCGTATGTTTGGGAGTTCCAATCTTCTCGATACTTAGTTTTTAGTCCTGTTGGGCTTTTATACAATTGTTTGAAGAGATCCCAAGCATTCGATGATGCCGGCGCCTATGGTCTGGATTTATTACGTGCTAAGATTCTGTTTGAAGGAGTCCTAAAAGATATCCTCAGGTGTAATGTAGAGCCTGTTTTCGTTTTTGTCGGAATACCAGATAAGAGCGTAAGTTGCCGTTCTTTTATTGGGTTTTAGCCCTTAGGCCTCAAGTCTGCTGCAAGTCGTTGTTTCAAAATGAGGAAGCATTACAGAAAAGCTTATCTTGATGTCGCACCTACAAAGTACCGCTCGATTGGAATATTTTTCCCTTGTGTGCGTCAATTCGTAGTGAATTGTCTTCGAGACTTGGGCCTGCATTGCGCACAGTCAGCCTATGATTCTATGTCAGTGCATCTGGGAATTTCCTTTTATCTTGATTGCCCAATTGCAAGTATGTCATCGCCTTACTATCTCCTGAGTCATCCGTCTATTCCACCTGAAGAAATCCGGCCACTTGTTGTAAATGAGGTGAAACTTGTCGATCTTAACACAGACTTCTACCGTGTAGATGAAGAGGGAGGTAAGGAAGTGTTTAAACTGAAGGTGTTTCATCCCGAATTGTCGGTATTGCGGAGGGTGCCTGCGACGTCACGACCTCTGATTGCGCTCTTAATGAACTCGGATTTGCTTCCCATACTCCCTGCTCCAATCAAAATTGAACCGTCGGGTTCAGAGTCTTATACTTCGGCGAAACTACGGGCGGTGATAGACTGGGTTGCGGAAACCAATCCAATTCATGTTCTCCAAGCAATAATGGAGTCAACCACAGATTCGAAGTACACAGACTACCTCTCAGAAAACATATTGAAATACCTTGGAGACTTTTGTCCTAACTTCGTGGAGGCCTCCCAAGTGCTTAAGATGCTTGACTTAGGAGATGGTATTCCGCTAGTGAAAGCACAGACGGCGGGTATTGAAGGAGAAAAGGATCAGCAACGTCATAAGTCTTCGTCCACTTGTTTTGTCCATTCGGCAGCTGAAATTTTGAATGGTGCTACTGTATTGAAAGATGCTTTTGACTTTCTCTCTGGATGGCCGATGACACTAGTTCATTTATACCGCTCCAATTTGCTGGATAGGCTATTTATTGTAGCGATTTACAGTAAATTTGGGGTTGCTTTGAGCCATACAAGCGACTACCTCATTGAATTGCCCTGTACTTACGGGCCGAGCAGAATTCTACGCTACGCTCACTACTGTTTGATGAGGGGAGTGGAGGAGGCAAATGGCCTTACCTCCAAATTGGTGGGACTGCGACCCTGTGCGAGGGAAATATGTTACGAGGGGGATTTTCGATTCAAAACCTACATGATTGAAGTGAAGTCAATGCAATTGCCTCGCAACTGCTCGGCGGATGACTTTCTTTACGCCTTCATCGGATTAGATTGCATGTTGGATGTGCCCGACTGGAGCGTTGCCTTGGTGCTTTCGTGCGTTCTGTGGCACCAGCAAAAGGCGGAGCATTTTAACTGTGGTATAGCTGAGTGTCCGTTGATATTGTCAGTGCTGGTTGTGGCAGTGGCTACGCATTTCAACGTGGAGTGTGGTGTGTCGGCCGTGGCAGACCACTATGATGGCTTGAAGTCGTTGATTGTGTCGAAAATGGAGGCGAGCGGTACTTATCCAAGTCCAGCAGTAGAGAAGACGTTGATTCACAGTGTGTTGGAGTTGATGTTGGTATACGACCACTACCTGTCGCTGTGTCGACTTCTTGCCGCACTGCAGGATGGCAGTGGGATGCCGGACTTCTCATCTGCTGCTTACAATCGTTTTCCTCCACACTGTGTGGTGTTCCCCTCGCTCGCCTTGCTTGTCCACATGGCTGCGCATCTGAGGTGTGAGGAGACGCCGTCTGGTGTGGCAATGCGACTGTGGCTGGTGAATGCGTTCCTCCGCGCTGCTAACGATGCCAGTGATGTGGTGAGACTGAATGACGCAGTGACTGTGTTGTCCACTCTGCGGAAATTCGTGTCGACAGTGAAGTTGAATTTCACTGCGCCTAAGGTAGAAGTGACTGATCCACCGGCGTACTTTTTGCCGAAGGATGAACGGTCGCCACCGAAGAGTTGTACGCATCCAGCGAGCACTGCATTTCCGTCGAAGTCACGTGGTGGTGGTGGTGGTGGTGGCGGTGGTATCGCTGGGTGGACGCGAAACAGCAGCCGGATGCAGTCGTCGCAGCCCTCTGGGATGCACGAAGCATCAGTGAAGAAGGGAGAAAGCTACGCAAGTTGATTGAGTGAACGGGTTGAGAGAATGACACTGGATTCTTAATTTTTAACTTCTTTTGTACTTCCTCTAATTTCGATTTTTACAATTTGTATTTTTTGACAAGGTGTCAGCGAAATCTTTGTTTAGAGCTTCGCTTTCCTTTTGATGGCTGATTCTAGGACAGGTTTTGAGGTCCTGGTTCGTGGAAATGAAGGACTCCAAGCTAGGTGGATTGACGATTTTGCGGAGCATTATTTAGTTCACTGATTTCAATCTTACTGTTGAGTGGTCTCTTTTGACTCTAATTACCCTTTCTGCTGAATGATATGGGATCCATTGAGCTGTTCTTGAAACTCATCTATTGTGCTTGTACACCATTGTGTAGGAAGTCCTCACAAGGCTTTTGCTGCTATCTTAGACGTTGACTGGGAAGTGAGAAACGTTTAATCGGCAGTCCACTGCCTTCTATTCGACTATTCTGCGAAGTTATTTACCAAACCGTCTTAGTCCGTCACACTCGTCTGACTTAGACTGCAATCTGGAAACTTGAGACGTGCAACTGGTGACTTCCATGATTAGTGTGCGTGTTTAAGAAACAATTGCCTTTTCTGACGTGACTGTAATTCGTCTATGCTGCAAAATTGATCCATCTTCCTTTGAATGCAATTTGGAGCACAATTAATAGCGCCTTGTGGCCAAAGAGTCATGAGCTGACCGATCTCACAACACTGAGTTCCACCTGGGACATCCCAAAACGAGGCCATCTATTTGACGCTTACAAATGATGCAAGTGGCATGAGTGAAATCGCTGAAGAGGTCTCGTTACCAGGAGCTGTCAGCTCTTTGTACATCGTTATGAATAGTATGTTAAATGATTAGCTGTTACGTATGTCTGGATTCTTACTTTATTTTCGATGGACCAGATGCCGTCAAGAAGTAAGTGCTGCAAATGCTGTGAAGTTTGATCTACCATTATGGTTGATGAAACTCTTTCAACCAGGTCTGGTATTTACCTATGGTGGGACTGAATCTTACCTTGAAGAGTTCCGAGCTATTTAAGCTCTAGCTCACATCAAACTCAAGTGCCAAGTGGAGAGCCCCGTTTCAGGCTTGTGTCACACTTTGCACACGTCAGTGGCAGGCTTCAGTCCCGCAGAGCAGAGCTGCGCAGCGCACATCGTTCATGTCATTCAAAACGTTCTCAGGAGTCAAGTGGAGAGTTTCTTATTCAAGGTCTCCGGCGTGGTTGTGCGTGGGGTACAATTGCTCAATCCAAACTGTGAGAGTGTCTGTCTATCTGTCTGTCGCCGCTTTTTATGCTGATATGGCCAGTGAGTTGGACAGGGACCCATGAGATAGGTGTGAACTTCATGACCGCTTTGAACTCACATTCTGAAAAGAACGTGTAGCCAACGTTGCGAAATTGCGTCGGCAATCACGATTGATGGAAGTGTTGCAATCAGTCTCAGCACCATCAACTGGTGCCGCATTGGGTACGCCAGGCTTGGCCCATAACAACGGCAGGACTGGGTCCCCTCTCAGAAGAGAGATCTAGGTGATGTTGTATTTGCGTTACGAACCTGCTCAACCCAAGCCCAGCTATAAATCCATGGGTAAACAGAGTACAATCAGTCTAACCAGTTTACCTCTTTTACGGTCTTCAACTCAATCTCTGCACAATCCCACTTTGTGCCAACTTCGACTAAGGATAAGTTGCAGGCATTTAAATTCAGCCTCATGCTCAAAACTGGAGGAAAAGCACATCTAGGATGAAGCTTGTGGGTTCAGTGTGGATCTGGAGGCGAAATTGCTTTGCTCACGGAAGTTGGTGCTGCTTCTGGAGGTGTTATTTGGCGCAGGAGGTCCCCCCCCGTTTGGCACTTAGACGTGACGTGAACTGAAGGGCTCTTATCGTCAAAGATGTTTCGGGTGGGGCTCAGCTGCATCGTTGGTAAACATTAGCACTCAAGTACGCGATTGAGGGTGCTGTCTGATTATGCGAAGAGCAATTGCTAGGCTTTGCCAGTCCAACTTTACAACATTTGCTGCACGTACTTCTCACCGGCAATCCGTCAGTAGGAATGTGGATTCAAATCAGTCAAGAATGATATGCCTCCCTAGCTAGTACTCGTTCCATACACTAATCATGTTGACGTGCATTAAGTCGACTGACTGATTGAAAGGCTAATTGAGCAAAAGATTGTCATTTAAGTGCCAACACATCGATCCTCATCTCGTCCGTAACTAACAGATTTACCGGTCGGAGGTGAATCCTTCACAGCTCCACCTATTCCTTCCACACAATCCACCAATTCCAACCACACTCTCCTAGCTATTGGTAAACGTGCCGATAGTAAAGGTGCTTAAAATCATCGACTCTGGAATGGTCTGCATTTTAAAAAACCAACATTACTTTTAGTCAGTAACGAAAGCGAGAGCACTGAAGTGATCAAGCAAGACCTTCCACCTACATTAACAGAATAAGTCCTGCTAATGTTGTATGTGTTGGCAAAGAAATTGGTGTCATAATTCCGACCGAATAGTTGCTCATTTTGGCTGGCGAGCCGTGAGCCAGTGAAAAGTTCGTATGACAATTCTGGTTGATGAAAGTGTTGCATTAGGTCTCAGCAAAAACAGGAGGCGTGCGTTTGTGTGTCTAAGGTCTAGAAGATCTCGGGGTAACAGGATCTCTTCAGTGCACTTTGCTCACATCAAAGACACTCCAAGTTCTCAATAGTAGAGTTGAGCCAAGTGATGCTAATCGTGACGAAATCGGTGCCATCCCCAGCTTCATCATCTACCGCAAGGAACCAGCTTCATGCAGTCATGGCGCCTTGGTTTCCCAGCCGCAGACCGAAGGCAGACGCGTGTAACGCATCCTCAGTCCATTTCCATGCCTTTCTTACGCAGAGTGGATTCGCACATGGATTGGCTGGGTTGAGAGCTACACACAAGGACCACTGTGAAGCGTTATTCCACCGCCACAGTAGCTGTGCTCCAGTTAGTCTAGTGAGCAACACAATTCTTGCAATACACCGATCGCGATGCCCTTAAAGCGCAAGACACAAATTGATCTCGAGAATTTCTCGCCAGACCCAACTCCGAGCATCGGTACAGGTCTGAACCAGGCGGCGAGACCGTGCTTCTCAAGGTCGATGAGCTACATAAAGAACTTCAAAGTTGCACAGGAATCCTTCTGTAAGATCCCTGCCTCCAACCAACCACCCAAGCGACCTAACGGCCCACCTCCACACCCAAATAGCGGTAGGTCGGGGAATAAATAAATAATCAAAAAAAATATTTCAGTGATACATAGCCGATGACTCCAATAGTTAAATAATGAGATCAGAAAAAGCACAAAAGGGTTGAAATTATGAATTCAAGTTCTTCACTGACGCATTGCGCTTTTGAGAAAGTTGTGATCACCTGCTCCGGTTCCTGTTTCGCATTCTACCTGAGTACTGTCTTCTTTTGCCTTCAGGGAAGCCTTGGAGCATTACACCTACGTCTCACAGAGCACAAGAAAGAGCCTACAAATCAGACTTATGAAAATTGTCTGAGGAACTAGTTGGATGTGTGTAATGTGATTCTGACTGATGTGGATGCAATTACTTGACTCTCCCCATAAAGGTCCTGTTACCGTGTAAGCTTCCACATTGCATGGCAAACGATGTATGTTTGTAGTGAATTTTCCCGATCTAAGGATTTATGACTGGAAGAAGGAAACAGGAACAACAAAATATAGCACTGATTGTGAAGTGGGGAAAGGAGAACCTTGTATTCACATTCAAAATTAACTTTGAGAAGTTGCTAAAGTGATCAAATTCAACCATCAGTTGTGGTTTGCGAGTCGACGAGCACAACGGGCTGTTGGTGCGCTTCCACAAAATTGCTTTTCGGTCAACTTGAAGGGCAGACTATTCTACATGACGATTTTGACAAGAATCCTCCTACACTTCGACTCAACTCAGCTTTGATTAGGATGAGCAGAGACGAGTAAAGGATCCTTTCATCATGAGAAATGAATGCAAAGGATCCAAAAGAAGCGGCAAATCGCGGTTTACACTACCAACCTTCAACAATTTGGGAATAGACTGATGTATGTGGCGAAATGAACAAACGTTGATCAATCTTGCCCTCCTTCAGCTAAGGTTGTCTGCTAGTCCCATTCATTCCCTCAGCCTCCTTGCAAATTAAGGGAGGTATTCATGCCATCTCCTATTTGACTGTGGTAGAGCCAAATCAATAGTCAACCTCAATTCTTTCGGTTCTCTTTCCCTGAAAAATTAAACTTTTCCAACGATAAACAGCCTACTAGGTGCGAAAGGGAATGAGAACGAGGCACAGTGAACAAGGTTATGGGCGTTCAGACTACTTGGAAATGGAAGACGTCTGTTCTGTCATGGAAATCGCGGCCCCCAAACGCTTATCACTCCAAAAGCCACATTCCAACAGCCATGCATTACACAGCACTCTCGTTGTTTTGGGCACCGTTCCCGGTGCTCATCTTACAAGTGTCTTCTGCATGTATGCTATCGCGGCTGGCTTTCTATCTTCCATTAATTTGCAAGCCTTTTCTTCACATCTAACAGGTGGTGCGCGGAGTTGTATACTGCTGGCGGGGTGGCACTTGAAATCCCTATTTGTTCCACAGATGGTAGAACTTGGTCTGTGGCTCACGTGGCTGGACTGGCCTGCATAGCTGTACCAGATTCTCTACTCTGTAAACATTGTTCTGCCCGGTATATGACAATTGTATTTCCGTACAACATTGAAAGTTTGTCTCATCCCTTCCTGTAGTCACCGCTGCTTTTGCATTTGGTAACGGACTGCCGATTCGTCCCTTCGAATCACAACCTTTGAGCAGCTTGAATGGTGAAACGTCGCTTGATCCATGGACTATGTCTCGTGCTGTACGTGAGGAGGCACCTTCAAAGGTTGAGATATGAGCACGAACGCGGAATTTAACCATGAGATAAAAGTGCAATCCTCCCCTGCCCTGACAACCTACCATACCAGCCCCAATGCATCAACGATGGATCAGAGGAATAAGACAGCTATGACCCAACCAGTAAACTTGGCTTTATTGCACTCCAAAACTCCTTGATACAGGACACTCCAACCCTTCACCATTGCGCCCAATTTACGAAATAGTGCTTCCAGGAATCTGCTGGAGGCGAAAGTGAAATACCGTTTTGCCTAATCATGACTAATGTCGTGACATCACCACCCCAACGGAACGGTAATTGATTTCCAGTTATACATATTTTTTCCTAAGTTACTTATCTCAGAGTTTGAGCTAACCCTAAAACCGTGCATGAGAACATTACGCTTCATCAAAAATTATATTTCAAATGTACATTTCCGCATATCGAACCCTTCCCATAAAGCAGCACTACTTTTTTGTCCTTCGTTTACCAAACGTAGATTCGTCATGCGTTTTTCTGTAACGAAAAATTTAAAGACAGTAGCAAAATGAAAAAAAGTGTGAATTTGCTCGAAGGCCTCCCAAGCCCTAAGTAAATGTACAAAATTAAACCCGAAAGCCGACGATTATAGACTAACCTGAAGGTAGTATCAAGGAGTCGGAGCATAGAAAGACACGGCGAACCCTCCTTTGCCTCCTCGAATGCTGCTATCATCTGTGAAATGATAGTGGAGAAGTAGCACAGGGACGGCGAGTGACTAAAACAAACGAAAAAATGAAGCATTTTTAAATAAAAGAAACTGAAGAAGGAAAAGAAAAGGAGGGTACTTACGTAGTCGAGAGAGCATGTCTAAACAACCACAGCGGAAAAGCGTGAAAACGAGTTAGAGCGTGACACGCTCGGGGAATCCTTGTAGTAGCTGTCAGAAGACGAAGAATTTGTATCTAGACGTGAGAAAAAGTGGCAAATCACAATCTGCAGGGTGTTCGGTTTCCTAAAATCGCAGATTCGATTTGGTTAGACCAATGCTCTAAGGATCACATATTACAAACGCGAGCGCTTTCCAACAATACCACTGAAATGAATTCAGTAACATGACATAAATGGGAATTGAGGTACCGCCGAAAAGCGGAAGTCTTGCTCAAAGCTTGAAAGACCCACATGAAAAGTAAAACTACTTTCCAAACAACCAAGGTAAAGGCGAGCTCAAACGGAGAAAAGCTGAGGACAGATTGTGAAATTGATTAATGCATCAACTTCACACCGGCATACTATCAGCATCACATGCATGTGGCCTCTAAGTTTCCACCGGATTATGACAGTTCATTAGCCTCGACATGATGATAATGGCATTATGAAGCTGAAATGTCAATGCTACCAATCTTGTTTACACACATCAATAAGGCAAGTGTACACTTAGACTACACGTAAATAGACGATCTCTAACCTGAGTGGCTGTGTCGACTCCCGGATCGGCATATAACAGAAGGCAATACTTGTAGACTCGAGATTTCTCCAACAACAGGTATTCTGAGGTATCATTGAGACTGTCGGCACAAAGCTTCACCATCCACTGCCGTTCCACACGAAACTGCAGAGACAAGGAAATGGCAGTGGTCACCATCCACACTAATTGTCCACAATCTTTTACAGTGATAGAGGTTGTATCACCAGTAGGCTGCTTGCATACCTGCAAGCATCTGATTTATGGCATATCAATGTGGCTAGGACTAGATGAACTGTTCCATAGTATCCTCAACTATTCCCTTCTCATTTCGACCCTCCGTGAAGTAAAACGTCGGTTGAAGTTGAAGTGATTAAAGCATCCCCCCATGCAAGCTGAGTTTAGATTATTACCGAAGTTGTGGACACCTCACTTCGCATTTATGGTTTGGAAGTTTTGAGAAGGAGAATCCAGACAATTCGAGTTTAACGTCTCAAATAACTACCTTAAGTCATGTCTGGCATGAATAATGCGATAGTTGGTTTACACCTACAACACCAACCAAGAGTTAGAAGCAAGTAGGCACCACATCCTCACCAGATAACCCAAAAAGCAACTCTTTTCATCTTTCATCGCGTTTTACCGCAAGCCTCTTCAATTCCTTATTTCTCCACCGCACCCAGGGGGTCCATATCTACCCCCTTCGGAGTTAACTTGAGGGCTCAATCGACCTCTTAGCCCCCTACTAATGACACTAACACTTCCAAAAAAGCTCGGATGCTTAAATTTTAACAGATCGTCTGGTTGCCTTAGAGGGAAAACCATAGTCTGGACATTAAAATGCAAGATTTACAAAAAGGAGGCTCAGGAAGACTGCATCAACTTTCTCCCAACCACCCTAGCTGAACGGTTCGAGCTACGACCAGTGGCACAGCGCTATCTGTATTGATAATAAAATCATGGATGTCCTGTCTCCTTGAACCTAACTTGACGGCTAAGCCTTTCGAAAAAGCTAGGGCCTAGTTATTGTGAAAAGCTCCCCCTGTGGTGGATGACCCTGGTCAGCTACAATCCCAATTTCACGGTGATTCTCAAAAAGCAATGGTGAGAGAGTAGAAGTGATCATGTTACATGGTTAGGAGGGTAGATGAATGTAGGATAGGTGGGCGTGTGAACACAGAAATGGAATACGGAAACCCCTACCACTTATTGGTGAGACTGATCATTTCCATTTAGAAAAACAAAAAGCGATGAGGAGTACGGTTGAGAAAAGTTGGATTGCTTACATCTTTGTGAACTGAGTACATGATTCGCATGAAATCCGGAACAGTGCCCAAATCAATGGCCGGTTTCGCCATGTAAGTGTTCCAGAACACCTCGTACATCCTGTGTTCTGAAAAAAGGATGCATAAAAGCGGGTCGCAAGAAAGGCCCGAAAACAAAATATGCTAATACCTCTCGTTTTTAATGCAAACCAGTCAAAATAGGATGAGTTCAGGGCTGTAAATTCATAGCATTTGAATGATTTGGGAACAAAAAATGAAACAAGAAAAAAACAGTAAAGAGTATGAGCACAAGAAAAAGGCGATTGAAAAAAAATTAAGGATAGACGCACCAGGTCTCGTGAGCATTCCCAGAGAGTGGATGAAGAAATTGGCATGGACTCGGGACAATCGAAAGGAGGTGTCCGCACGTGAGCCAAAAAGCACCGAACACCGTGCTCCCCCGCCCAACTCACCCGCCTTGGTGCTCAAACTATTCCGCAGGATATCCAACATGAAATTCAACTATCCAAAGAAGAGACAAGCGATAGTTCTCGAAGCTTTTTGATCAAGGAATGACAGGTGGGTAGTAAATTAATAGCCTATCTCATGCGACACAGCGCACAGGCTACATTAGTGATGACTGGACACTGCAGACACCCAGAGAAGGGTAGGTATTGAAACCGCGTGGACTTCCGACGGGCACAAATTGAATGGAAATAATTTCGCTTACAGCAATTTAACACCGTGAAATGAGAACATGAGTACTCTCCTTTCACAACTAAAGCGATTAACAGATGAAATATGCTGTAAAGAACGCAGTCCAGTTCTAAGTGAATATTTCGATGTAATTCGACTAGCGGAGGTCCGGCATCATCGATACATACCAGAACAGTGTACGGAAAAAACTCGTCACATCCGAAATGGATGATTCACTACGAGAGTAACGCTTAAATGGGAGCCATATAGCAAAATAACATTTGCCTAAAATAAGAGAGTTTCACCATTTCCTCCCCCCCCTTTCCCCCAAATCGGACAGTCTTTCAGTACTCCCACTAATTTGCAATAAATATACTCCTGGACCTATAACCTTTTAACATCTTCTTGGGAGAGCTCCGACTGGAAGATACTTTGTAGTTCCAGTTGCCCTGTACTATCGTCAATTTGCGGTGGTAATACAAAAGTACTTACTTGAACACGTTCTGGAAACTGTTTCATGGCAGCAAGAGCCATCGGTACTGAAGGGATTTTGGAGGGTTTCCAGGCCCCTGAAAGGAGCCGAAACCGCGCGATAACGGACTTTGCAAGCCCACGAATATTTCGTGAGTAGCTGGAGAGGGCGCCGACTGCAAAGGCGAGGCAGTTGCGGGTGTAAAAGCCGCGTATATCTACCCGACTGGGATGCAATTCTTCCTCTGCGTCATCTACGGGCGGAAGATGAAACCGAAATTAATTGAATGTTGGGGTTTCGCTAGATTAGACACTCTAACCACTCGCTGTCAGATGCCCAAAAAGGAATCACATGCGTGAGTTCCATGGGCGCAATTAGTTCTTCACTTCTTTCATCTGTTAACAGTCCATTATTTTGCATTTGTTATTTATGGACTGATTGACTAGTAAAGAAAAGTTGCCTTTGCACCATAGCAATCACTGAGTGAACCAGTGTATAACTGGATGTACTCGAAAGATCCACGCACCATCCTACCAAGCCAATCACCAACCTACATCCAACAAGTCATTCTTTTACTCAATCACTAGCTCTTTCTTCCATCCACTACTACATCTACGACTCGTTCATTCGCTCGCTCAATCACAGTCTCTTACTGCCTGACGAAAGCAATTAAAATCAAACTCACCAGAAGAAAGATATTGGAGAAATAACGGGAGAAGGAAGCATGGATCGTATTGGTTAGGATCCAAATTCACACCTTCCACATTCATTGATCGAGCCTGTCGAAAATAGAGAATCAAAAGACGATACCACAACAGATTAAAGTTTTTAGTAATGAACATTCACCTAAGCCAACGCTCCAGTACTCCCATGTTACCGTCACACTTTTGATAATACGGCACTTCGTATACGTCGTTTAGGAAAAAATCAAGCCCCAACCCTTATAACTCCCAGCTTTGAGTGGTGCAGCAAGGACACTCGATGAGATATAATTGATGTTACATTCGTCTCCTGATAGAAAATAACTTATTTTTCCAAAAGCGATGGCTATTTTGTGAACACATAAGAGCGATGTGCTCCATTTGTGCATTTAAATACTCAGGCTTCTCCTTTCTCGCAGGCTACGACCGCCATCCCGATGGCCTGGGTTCTTAACAATCCACCGATCCATTTACCCACTTATTAACAAAAATCTCCCCCAAGTGCAAAACATTTTGGAGTCGTCGGAAAGGATTCAACTCTGCAATAACAAAGCTTACCAAACACCGACGAGTAACGGGAAACGCAAGAGCACTGCTTAACAGTCGATCCTTGTCCAGAATATTAAAAAAAGAGCCTGGATTCAACTCGCGCCATAGCTGTGGTGCCTCGCCCAGTGTCTCACCGAATCGATAGTGATCGACGAGACGGTCACCCCAGATCACACTCCGACTTGACATTCCCCTAGTAAAAAACGGCCTTAAATCCATTTAACTGGTTTACCAAATGCTTGACACTGAGTTTCCACTGAGATCAAGAATGTAGATTAACTGCAACAAAAATCGGTCTGAAAACGGGATGAGAGATCTATGCGGGTTCTACTTACCACAGACAGACAAACTGCTCTGGTAAGCAGCTAAAATGGAAGCTAGAGGTATTTTCTTCGCCGTGGTTTTTGGATCAACCTCGGCAAGAGCAAGAAGTAAATTAACCAGCGCGGCTATAATTGAGCAGAACAATGAAGGCAGGCAATTCTCTGACCTACTTTTGAGTGGGATTGTGACAAACTCCGCATTTGTCGCCTTTTCAATAAGAATTGATTTAAACACGCGATTGGTAGAAATAAGCTCGAGAAGCTCTTTGGGACATGGGGAGAGCTTTTCGCCAACACATTCTTTGTCTTCGTCCCTCACCCAACCGCTCTTGGAGTTGCTTCGGCAGAGAAAGCGAACAGCTGCCGCCATGCAATTTAAGACAACGGCGTGCTGCCAGTGGGTCCTGGAGAAAGTTTGCCAAAAAATAGCAAAAGCACTTACTTGAGACAAGTAGGGGCTAAATGAGGCCAAATTTTAAGTAGTTTTACAAGCTCTCTCTCCGGCACCTCTGTTTCGGGATCTTGAGATAGCTTGTGCAGCATCAAAAGTCGTGATCGAAACTCTAGAAACATTGAACGGGTTTTGAAGGCTGAAAGGATGAACCTACTTTTCTGTAAAGAAGCTATTATCTCCTCGGAATCCGACGCTTTTTTGGAATCTATAGATAAAGGAAAGAGGATTACCAATCACAAACCTTCGGATTTTTCACCTTCTTCCTCCACTTCTTCCTGCTCCTCAGTGGGTTGAAGAATTTGATCCTTCAAAAGAGACACATCGGTATGCTCTTTCTGTAGGGTTTTGGAAAACCTTCGCAGCCACTTATCGACAAGAACACGTTCAAGAAGGACCTTGGAGAGAGACTGGATAATGGGCTTGGGTGTAGCACCCTTGGTCTTCAGCTCCTCGGTTGTGTGAAGCCAAGTCAGAAAGATAACCATGTTTTGCCGAAGGGTCCTATAGACAGTATTAGCTGTCTTAGTAACCGCTTTACTTTCATGCTGATGGAAAGAGAAGAACAATGCACAATAAAAAAAACAAGCTTTCAGACGTAGAGAATAGAGGACTGTGAATAAAAACCTGAAAGGCAGAATGCAGCGTTTCAGCGATGCACAACGGAGGTAGACAGATATCAGAGACGCCTTGAACAAATTGAGCCATGTCCTGAGACAATTCCAGCAGTTGGGAGACACGATTAACCATGTGATTTTGGAACATGGAGAAAAGCTAAAATGTATGAAAATCAACAATGACAACTGAAGCATGAAATCTAGTCACATTCTACATGCACCCAACTTTTCCATCCAACTTTATAAAATTTGTTACCCCTTTTTAACTGCTTCATTTTAACCCATCGTATGCGATAAATCGGCGATATTTGCAGATGAAACCGATTTAGAGATGTGGTTTTTTTAATGTAGTCATGATGCAAAAATAATCCTCGTTTGATGAGGCAAATCATGAATTACCGCCGAATGGAAAACAAAGGATATGAGGCATATGATTGAACTGTTAAAAATCCACTGTTATAGGGAGGAAGAAACGTGAATATTGACACCAAAAAGGAACAAAATATCAGGATTGTGTGACTTAGAACAACCCGGAACTGCAAATGCATATTTTTATTCCATTAGACAGAACCCAAATGAAAAACGCTCCAAATTTAAAAAAAACTCATGGCTGGAAAATGTTTTAATCTTTAGGCAAACAAACGTTAAGTATTTTCCCCCAAACGATCTGTTCGATATCCCACAGCATTCATCTTGAGCACACATCACTTCATCTCCCGAAGGCTATGGTTGCTTCGTGTGTGTGTGTAGAGCGTGCATCGGGCGGCATCTTTAGAAACAACCAAGACTAACAAATTCTCTTACGACGCAAAGCAAGCCCTTATATCGCCACAGGATTTATTTATGAGATAAACGCTCTAGAATGAGAAGGGAGAGACCTCCACCCTCATCCTCATTCTTAGCACTTGCTTGGGATCCCCGAGTGGCTGTCAATCTCCCTTGAGAAGTGAAATAGACAGCTAAAAAATGACGTTGAATTGGAAACGAATGTGGCTAAGGCAGAGTTGCTAGCTTTGATAGACGGAACTCCCTATGAAATGCCTTAAATATAAGTAACAACGTCTGAGATAAACAAAAGCGAGCAGCTATGATGCAAAAAAATGTGGAGACAACCTCAGCAAGGTATCGCGAAGACACCTGGCACAACTTTGGTCATTACATTGACATTGTACTCTGATTTAGCTGTAAACGCAAATAATACTTTGGCTTGATGCTAAGGACATTTCACAAGTCAAGCGAGAAAGTTTGCGCCGGAAGTTGCCGCGCCATGTTTGCTAATCGCTTCACACATCAGCAAAAACAAATCGCCTACTCACGAACAAACGAGCTTCCGACTTGTTAAGAAGCTATCGCGTGAAAAATAAGGTTCAAAGCCTGCATTTTACGCCCTTTACCTTTGTTCAATCATCAATAGAAGGATTTGATACTAGAGCATGTAACCTCGTTCCCATTCTGTGTATAGGAAACCAGCATCACCAGTCATAACCCGTTTTTAAGTCGGGAAATTTTAGCGCGATAGCGAAAGCTCATCATATGACCTTCCCCGTGTCATGGTGTGCTTCAATACACCCGATACCCACCGTGCTTAAGCACAGCTACCAACGTCATCAGTGACATTCAGAAAAGGGAATTGTAGATCAGTACGCCGTTATCTATTGGAGGAATTGCAAGCTTTACTACGAATTCAAAATTAGCCCGGACAGCATTCAAAGCCACGACACTACTAAAAAACAGCGAACCCACCCGGAGCAAGTGTCATCACTCTAAGAACAGACGATAACCATTCTGCATAACTAAGAATTATTGAAACTCACCTGATCAACGAATGCCATAAGATTGTGCCAATTTTCCGAATCGCGCGGTACCATGGAGACTGTCCAATGAGCCAAATACATGGGTAAAAGAGCTGGACATGCCAACAGACAGCTGGCAACCAGCTCCCGTCTCATCTCATCCGCGAATGCACTGTCCATGGGAGGTGAGAGGAGCAATGAGAGCAAATGCTCATTCTGATTCCTGCAATGATAAAAATTGGCAGTTTAAGTAAAAATTGGCAGTCGTAAACATTCCAGATGTCGGAAAACTAACCCGCTTTCAAGGTAGGCACGCTCACGAAATACAAGACCAGTGAAAGGCGAAGATGTGAGAGAGAGAAGAAGGCTATGAAGCGTTTGTCGGACAAGTTCCACAGATTTAGCATCCACATCCGCGTCAGTGCGAGATAGGGCCACTTTCAGTGACAGCGCCTCACCCCGATATGCATAGAGATAGGCTAGATGTTTTAGTGCTGCCCTCGTAAATATTCGCATTTTTATGGTCTTGCTCACTGTCGCATTTTCACAGATGCTTGTACGAAGAAGGGTTAGGATTAACAAAACGTTTTGCGGCTTGTCTGTGAAGCACTCCGATATCAGTAGCGTGATTGAACCTACGGTAAAAGAAGCTGGTTAAACAAAGGAAAGCAGCCAGTAAGATAGCACCAAAGTAACGGGGTTCAAAAAACGAAAGAAAAATGCCTCTAAGTGCTCTATATCTGACGTACTCCTGGATTCCAGTAGTTCACGGATCAGGAGATTGTTGTTGGAAACAAGAAAGGAGGCGATGAAGTTGATGAAACAAGTACGAACATCAGAGACATCTTTTGTGTTACGACGACGGGAAACCTGTACCCAATCGGGATGTTCGAAATCGACACTGCGAAGAAGACTGCGGCCCAGGAAAACAGGGTCCGTTGAGACCACAGCTGTGAGCAGTTGGAGCGAAGCCTTGGCAGCTTCTGCACTGCTTTGAGGTTTGAGAGCGCGGAAACAGGCCGCCAGTGGAGCATCTTCCAACACACCTTCCGACAATCGTCGCCCAGTGTCTGCAAAGAGATCGGCAAGGTCCGTCCGAGTTCGAACGATGATTGTAGCCAGAACTTTGAGAATTACCGCTAGCTATTTGGAAGAAAAGAACATAATCTGTCAGATTCGGAAATGTAGGTACCTACCTCGTTGGATTTTCGTTCATAGCCGGTTTCTAGTAGTGATAGTAACTCCTCACCATTAGACTCTAATAAGTACTCCTTAATGATGTCTTCCTCCTCCGTCTCGACTTTTTTAAGGAAGAATGCCAAATCTAGAGGAAAGGTGAAGAATGGCAAATTACTCACTGGTTGGATCAGATGTCAACTGAGAAAATTTGGACATCTTCTGTCGCTTCGGTGGGATATCAGACTCAACTGAGGGAAGCTTGTGATTTTTTACCATTGTCTGTACAAAATAACAGTGACCAAATGAAGAACGGCTGCAGGATATCTCAACAAGCATACCGTATAAAACGAAATGAAAAGAAACCTATTATGCGCCCTGCATTCGGCCTGTCATTTTGTCAATTAATGCAAGCAACTAGGAAATCCCATCGCAAATTTTGCAAAGATAGTGCCAATTTATACAACTCAAGCAAATCACCCTAGCCCGTTGCAAGCAACCACGCGAACCTCTGCCATGTGTCGAGCGGCGCAACTCAGCCAATCACCATACTTTAATAACCAATTAAAGAGCAGCAGAAACTTATTCGTGCGCAGCAAGGTCCATCAAAAGTATGAATCTTTTAACGCAAACGTTCTACCAGAACCATTCGTCGAGTTCAACTATGTGCAAGATTACGGAAAAAATTTTGGTTATTTGGTTTAAGGGTCAATTTACTGACTCATGGAAGATGTGAGGTTCCGATGCATTCCATCAAATTAGCATGTGTGAAGTTTTTTTGCAGCTTTGCATAAATCACAAAACTTTACTTGCAGAAAATGCCAAAGACACTAAAATAAAAATGACTATGAAAAGTTATCGATCGCAGTAATGGTATGTTTGCATATTGTACAGTTTTAACAATTCGTCATCGAAACAACCTCTGTTCAGAACTTAAAGGCGTAATAATTTCTACTTAAGCAAAATGCTACAAACAGGCGCAGAGACGGGGTTTTTCGGGTGGATATACCAGTACAAGCAAATGTATGGTTGTTTAACCCTGTGCTTAATCACTTGGACACTTATGTGTCCGCAGATTAGAGAAACAGGTACGGATCCATGTCTGTAGTAGCTATTCTGTATGCAGGAATACTTCTTCTGCAACATCCTGAGAAATTCTTGAAGACAAATGAAGGCTTGATGCTTGAACGGACTACAATAATGTGTCCCAGGTTTTTGAATGAACCGAGACACATTCAAAACATTGTGATTCCAGGCCATGTTTTGATGCCATAGGATAAACCCGAGAGTGTCACTAGACACTGATCAAATGGGACGATAGGGCCTCATAGGAAATGGATACATGCGAGCCAAGTGCGTAAAGCAGACGAGTTGCTTAAGAACCTGAGAGAGAGCATATGGAGGACGCTTGACCGCAACGTCGCTGATCCCTCTTGGCAGTTTCACTGGACTTGGAGTTCATGGCAAGTGTCGCTTCAGTTCTTAATAGCTTTCGTGCAGAACATGAAAGCAGGAGAGATGTCGAAGATGGATATCGATCTCAGCCCTTCTACTATGGGCCATCAGAGATTCTCCCATCCGTAGAATTTGCACTTCTTTCGCACCGCCTCAAGTGTGCCACAAGTGTTGTGGATCAGAACCGAAATCCATTATAGTCGGTTCCGCTTTCCGCTGCCACCAATGTAGCGTTTCGAGACTTCCTTGAAAGCATAGTAGTAGAACAGAATATATATTCTGGAAACAGAGGGCTTGGGGGATGTTAGCACGGCCCGGAGGCAGGCTAATTGGCTAGTACAACATGGCCACCCAAGTGACCGAGACTGGCAGTTCAAACAAACAAAGTATGACGGCAATACTTATGTTCCTTGAACATGTTCTGTGGACGAGAGGCTGAAGGACAATTTTCAGCCTAGTCGTGGACACACGTGGTTCAACTCAGGTTCTAGCAGCCTCTCCGTGCTTTCCGCATCTGTCATCATGAAGGTGTCCCACAACACTCAGCTTTCTTATAGTAGGGTTGAAAGAAGGAAGGAGGGGAAAAGGAAAATTTTCTTCACAATAGTGGCCTCGAAAATCACTTAACTCTCGTATTGCTTCTTACTTTTGTATTTGACTACAGTAACCCGTAATTTTTTGTGGCAAATTGCCAAATTTATACTTTAGTGGCCGTCAATACTCTTAATAATTTCGCCTATGTAACAGTAATAAACAGCTTGCATTCATCAAAATTTGTTTTAAGATGGCATTGTGTTTTAAACACCGCAATGATATCCTTACTACGCTTTCAAGGTCGTCTGTGCCATAATAAGCCTTTTGGTGTCAGTTTTGCGCGATTCTGCAAAATGGTGGGATTCCGGATGTGGCTTTTTTGTGATAACACTTTACCCATGCTTAGAATAGACCCACTTACTTTTCTTCTCGCGAATTATGCTCCTGTTTTAATCGTGCTTCTGGTATTGACATGTAATTGCTACTTTAACAGGCTTCGGAAAAGGCTAAATTCTACACATTCGAGGCGTTGGATATCGACGGAAACAATGTTTCCATGGAGAAATATAGGTATGTTTATTGTACTCGTCTTTTCTATGATCACACTCGTTTTGTACCTCAGAGGCAACGTGGTCATTGTCGTAAACGTTGCCACTCTATGAGGCTTGACTCAGAAAAACTATGACCAGCTGCAAGGACTGTATACCCAATATAGCAGCCAGGGTCTTAGGATTCTCGCCTTTCCCTGTAATCAATTCCGCAATCAGGTGTGTTAGTACATTCTTGGGCTTTGGAATCTTGTCAAATTATTCGTCGTAACCAATTTGCGCTTCTAGGAACCAGGAACCAATGCTGAAATCAAGGAAGCCGCGCGAAACAAATATGGACTTACGTTTGACTTCTTTAGCAAAGTTGATGTCAATGGTTCCGATGCCTTGCCACTCTTTACTTACCTCAAAAGCACTCTTAAGGGGACACTCACCAAGTAAGTCGTAAACTTTGACTAATGTTCCCACTGTCAGTATTGCTTGAAAACGAAACACGTTCCTTTTCGCTTCATAATGAATAGCCGCACCAGGTCATGTTTCATTACGTTATGAAAAGGGCTTCGCGAATTAATGCCCTTCGGTGTTGTGCTAGGACAGTCAAACATTTGGGCTAAGGTGATTGATTTTATTCTGACAATCGGATAGGTAATGCATAAGCTGGGTCGTGATTATCAACTTTGACTGTTATTTGACATGGTTACAAACCCTACCTATGAATTTGTTTAATTTCGTCCAACCAAGTCACTGGTAGTCATGGGCGTTTTGTTTCTTCACTTTTTTAGTAGTATCAAATGGAACTTTACGAAGTTCCTCATCGACAGAAATGGAATCCCCTACAAACGCTACGCTCCAACTACCGATCCTATGGTAATCTAGCGCGTTTTAATTGCATTTTAACCTACTGATATTCTGCATGAATATTTAACGTCGCTGCTTCACACAGTTGATACTTTGGCTTTTTATTGGCTGAGTTCATTGATGTGGTGATTTTGTCATCTTTCGGCAACAATTGCTTCTCTCTCCTCAACCGCCCAGAAGTTGTTCGTAGTGAAATTTTTACTCTTAAACTGAGGGAGTGCGAAGTTCGATCCGGAATAAACAATTGTTTCCGTTTTGTTTAGACGTGTAAGCAACGTAACCGCTTGAACATTGAATCATTTGTTTACTCTTCAACTTATTTTGAAGAGATGCTTATTAAAGCTCTGCTCGTCTCCAACTTTTCGTTTGTAGTGGCTTGGTTGTCTGCACTTCATCAGATAATTAATGCATCGGCTACCTTCCGATCATCAAGTTGGTTTACTAACTAATTTGTTGACGATCATTCGATGTTATCCGTTTGGATTCTCGTTTGTTCAAGCTTAAGACCTTCGAAAAAAATCCTCTCATAAAATGTATGTCCCAATTGTTTGAACGCTTTTTCTGCGGGTATTGCAAGTTCCAACTAATTTCTGCATCGGATACTTACCTGCAATAACCAAAAAAATGAGGGTATTCTGGAGTCTGAAACTGTTGGATTATAAAATCGTAAGTTGGTGATTAACGTTTTTGCCACCATGGTATCGGCGAGTAAATTATCACAGCAGATTGTGCAAGTTATTTTCACACTTGGCCAGTCCGATCAGAGAATAAATAATGTCAACATTCGTTTGTGGCAGGTTTGATGGCTCCAATGACGACGTGTTGACTGCCTGGTTTAATTAGTTGATTGGTCAGCATGCCTAAATTCTCACTCCTCTCTTTCTTTTGAAGGACATGACGAAGGACATCGAGGAGCTATTGTCCGCCTCCTAGATGTCTACGGAGATAGTCAGTCCTCTTCATAATCTCCATTCCCCTAAGACAAGTGGTAATGTGTGTGCACTCGTGTCTCCTATGACAAAGTTGATGGAAAGCCCATTGGCCACATTGACTTTCGATTTTCTCCGCAAACTGGTATACTTTGTGGAGATGACATCGCCCGCATTTCCTCTTCCCTCATTCTCTTTTCTTCTCTCTATTCGAGGGCTGATGTTTTCGTTTCATTTTTATTCGCTACGTACATTATCATCGTGTCTATTGGATAATAAATTCGCTTTCTTCCATTAAACGACAAGTCTTCTGAAAATTGTGGTAGGAGGTTGCCGAATTACAAACGTTGTTATTGTTGCGCCGTTGTGACAGTTAATAGGGGCAAATTGGGTAACAACTTCCTCCCCGACGCTAACTGGTTCTATTCACTTCTAACTTGTGTGAAATCGGGAAGTACTGATGAAGGTTTTCATGCCTTATTTCGAGCCACAACTGAGACATCTTTTGCGGTGTTTACATCGTAGTGAACCCACCGATATAACTTGTTTGGTGTTTATTTGTCCGTGGATTGGTGATGTTCCACAGCGAGTGCGTTTTATATGTCATTGGCTTCAAGAATTGACATCTGTCTAATTAAGTTTCTCAAAATTTAGTCCTTGTTACACTCCTCAATTTCCACTTTTTCATCATGTTAGCATTGTCCAGGCATCTCCATTGATTCCTTCAACATAGAGGAGGAGCCTGATCTTCAGCCTTTTTATCGCGTGATTCTGACTTACTTAATCTGAGCTTGACTTTGACAATGACCGTGACACGGGACTCAGAACGTAGATTGATACTCTTCAGTTATAATGCTTGGTTTGATGTTCTCTGTGTAGGTTCAGTCGCCCCATTTACAAACTTGCCTTTTTTGAAGTGTCAACAGAATCCACGAACAGGGTGGCAACAAAGTCTCAAGCGAATCCGATCGCTGAACACCTTCTAGAGGTCATTTGAAATTGCCCGCATTCCAAGAAACTTAATTTTAATGTGAGCTTGTGATAGTCAAAAAGGAATTTTGCGACGCATCGTAGCGTTTCAGAGGAAAGTCGTGCATTACAGGCCAGACCGTCTAATAAGACAGTGATTATTTTCACAATTTTCTCCTATTCCATGCTCTCTTTTGCAGTTCTAATTGAATTTGTTACATATATACAATCTATGTGGTCTAATGAGGGTCCATGCGTCACACATGCGTGACACAGAGAGCAAACTTATTAACGGTGGCCAGAACCTACCTAAACGACTCCAGTACGTTAAAGTATTGCATTTTCTTAACTCACTCAAGTAAATTTTAGCTGAATTCAATTGTAAATCTCCCGTAGGCTGTATGAACTTTAATTCAATTATTCGGTTTCACTGGGTGTTATACCCTTGCAGATGTAGAATTTAGTCATATGATTTCCACAGTTTTCATGCTACCAGACATCCAAGAATGCACTTTTTGCAAGGTGTCACATGCTATGCGCTTGATTATAAGCTATCAACTACGCCTTTGTCTTGTGCAAACCTCTTGGTGGATAGGGTAGGTGATTCTCAAATTACTCAAAATCAGGTGAGGAAGGCCTCTCTCTAATGTGATGATGGACAGTGTCAGCATTACTACTATCCATGCAGGCTCTCAATGCAGTGGTGTGGCGTAGAGTTTACAACATTTCTGTTACTAACTCATCAACCTCTTTTCTCTTGCCATTTTAGCACGGGATCTGTTGAATTTAGTCAATGCAACGTTTATTGCATAGAGTCCTTAAATTGGCCTCATGACCTCCAAACCCAGAGTTCCAAAGCAAACGATAGGATTCTGTAGAAGTATTTACACTCAGCTTAATGCTACAAAGACGCTCAAAACTTGTACCTCCGTAAACGTACCTAAAATCTCTGTTGTTTACAGATCTAACGTATTCTCCAGCATCTTCGGAGGTGGCGACATTTTTTGAATTTCAAGAGGTGGATTTCATTTGCCTCCACTTCATTTCTACTCGTTAATTTTTTTATGACAGTCCACGGTCTCTAACCTCCCTAATTGATTTGACTGATTCCACTGAGGTCATCAACATAACTACCCAGACGTGTGAATTCCTAAGCTGCACACACTAGCCACTTCAATGAGGAATCATGGGCCTAATTTGCATTCGCATTGAATGTTGAAGGTTGTTTTGTTTCTATGCCCAGTAGGCAACCCAGGGAACTCGAGACAGGTTATTTTTATCGCCTAGAAGTTTTCGAGTGAGATGCTGCAAAGGTGGGTGGCACTTGGAGATGGTTAAGTGCCTTGACATTGTGAAGACAAAAAGCACTTGCGCGAGACGCATTGCCTTCCAAACTGAGTGTTTTTTTCCAACCCAAAGTGCTTGGACTTGTCACACTCAGGTTCATGATAGATTAGAGATTCTATTTGGCTTCTAAAAGCGATCGAGTAACGTTCAATCAATTTGTCGCATTCAAGGCAACTGTGAAGCTCGCAGAGACGTCATCCACCAAAAGTGGTCGCAAATCCCTGAGTTACGGAGATCCAGTTGCCTTGATGACCTTGACACCATTGCTTTGCAGCTGAGTGTAGTGTGTTTGAAGTTCCAAATAGATGGTTACGGAGTCGCTTTGCCATGGTCATACTCTGTTTCACACCTGCTGATGGCACCAGGTTTGTTTGTTTGTTTGTTTGCACCGCGTGTTCCAAGTTCACTGTGGTATCACTTTTTATGGATTGACTTGACCCCTCTTCTCCCTTTCATTAGACTGACAGTAAAGTGATGGCACTCTGCATTTACGATCAAGTGGGGAAATATTTCCTGCGATTCACTAAATATACTAGGTATTCTACATTTGGAGGGCATAGAGTCTCATGGTGTTAGTGTGGCAGATATTCCAACTCGCACAACCTCTAAAAGAGGGGGTTCATAGCTGCCGGACATGCCGCTGGCTTTCTGCTACAGCTTCTACATAGTGGGACTGCAGATCCTCTCCAGTATCGTCTCTTTGTAATCATATTCCTTCTTGCCGCCTTGATGGTCACCATCTAGACGTTTGCTCACCTCCTCGTGCCCCTGTGATCTCTACAATCCTCCTTCTGGATCTTTGCCTTCATGTTCCTCTCCGCCGTCATTAACTACTTCAACACATTTTAGTAGTTACTCGACCCTCCTGGTCGAATTTTCCACATTGTTTAACATGCTTTTGTCTCGTCTCGCGATAGTCAAACCTTGGCATTAGTGCCTGTGATCTTGTTCTGTTTTTTATCTATTGGAGTGTCTGTCACGTTGAGGTCAAAAGTGGCTTCGATTTGCAGTGTACTGCAGAGCACCAGTGGGATACAGGAGAGTTAAAACAAGCCCGTGCCATTTCATTCTCACTTCCGCAGCAGTCTCCAAACTCAACGACAATGGAGCGAGGGCTAGTAACAAGAAGGAAGACGAGGCACCATGAGATAAGGTGTAAATAGAAGAATTGAAGTGGAGTGGGATGAAGCGTGGTTGGGAGCGGTGTGAATAAGCGGCATATGATGACGGGATGAGAAGTGACACCCTAACGTACTTGGCTGTGGGTCCCAAAATGATTCTCATGCTAGGCGATATTAGCAATCTTGGCTTTTTGGCAATCAAGACTACTTTGTCCGACTAACGATTTACTTGCCTCTATATGCGCTTGATCAGCAGAGACAAGTGACATTGATTGGCTCCGCCACGCATATGCTCACAATTGAAGTCATAACTCCTTTGACGGCAGTCCCGACATGCCAATCAGATCCTAGCTTCTGTACGTCCAACAATTGTTGGGAGGACAGCCTAATTCCGGAGCAAAAGCCCACTTACTGATATCCACATCCGGGCAGACCAGACTGCCGCTCTTTATCTCCCTTTCACGTGCCACCTCTTCCTTCGCCTCTCCTCACCTCCTCGTTCTTACTCAAGCCCATGCAACACGAGTGTGACACGATAGACACCCACCATCGCGATAAGACTGTGGTGGACACACGTCGAGTGGGAAGAAGGTAGAGGCTGCAGAAGGACGATGCCATAGTGGCAATGCCACTGATATCTATCGGTCCGTGAAGGGCCGTGAAGTATAACACGTCGCCGGCCTAGAAGTTACTGCCCGCATCAACAGGTCTTCGCTCTACCAACTAAGCTTTTGTCGGGCAACGCGTTTATCCACATCTTAGCAAGCTCAACGCTACTCAGCAAGGGCCTTGGTGAGTGTTATACTGATGATGATGATGACCGTGATTTATATACCTTCTTCCTGTTGCCGTTCAGTTAGTGGTAACGTTCATGGCATCGACTTGCGGTGAAGGCGGCGCGCATCTCTAATCGCAAATCAGCGCCGGCATAAATGAAAATATGGTAGTGGATGTAGATGTATGTGTATATATGTGTAGTGCTGCCAATCAATGCTGCCCACCCGTGCTGAAGAGATGGACAAGGAGGTTAGTGGATTGTAGGAGGGACAACTTTCTCCTTTACCACTATTTTTTGTTCTCACTACAGTGCGCTGTGGTTTAAAATATTTTTCATTTAAAGGTTTATTTATCCGCACCTTTGACATCGCCCCATTCTAATCTCGTTCACTTACCTCTTTGTCACATTCGAACCAGCTTATGGTTTCAATATGTTCGTGAATGACAACCTCGGATATGAATAGTCATCAATCCACAATATCCCCATCCTTGCCCGCGAACGTTTGGGTTGCATGTGGGATCCCCTTCCCATAGGGTTGGTAGTCTAAGATAAACCAGATTGGCATGACGTTACACAGAAGATGGGTCACTGTGCGCCAACGGGAAACATTTTAAATACGCACAAACAAACATTTTTCCGACTTTGAGAAATTTGCCCATGCGCACCGTTTGACACCAGTATGCGTAATAGTGGAGAAAGGGAATGAGCCGTGAAATTCACCCTTGCTTCCCTGCATTTTGTGCTTTCCTCTACCTCCCAGCCGTAGAATGAAAGTAGGTGTTAATTTTGGCCGTCATCCATCAACAAGGATGTCTTTGTTCTCGACATGTTTGAGTAGGCTGGAAGCATGGAAGGTGCACATGCGTCTACCGCCTGAATGCTGGAAACGTGGCGGCAGTCCCATCTGTACCTACTTATTTATGCTCGATTTTTTTATTTAGATCAATTTACTCAGTGTCGACACAGCATTGGCCAATTAGAAGGGAATAGGCGAGGGCGCAAATTGTGAAATGCTTCCACTGCTTTGAAAAAGAGGAACATGTGAAACTTTGAGCAGGCATCTGCAGCACATAGCTGGCTATATTTGGGTGTCGCTTCAGTGCGTTAACCAGCGGTTTTCCAGACGTGTTCTTCACACCAATGAGTAAATGGGAGGCGAAATTCACAGCGGAATCTAATCAACTGAATACCGCTGATGCCAGGATGGCAACGGATAACAGGCTTCAAGGACTATCCATACGTCATTCTTTCCAATGTTGTGACTTCCTGTTTGAACAGTGGGGTCCGTATACCAAGATTATCTAAGGGGTGTTTTGTTTGTGGCAAATCGCAACCGGAATCCTACACTAAAGAGGGAGTTTCTGGTGGAGCCATGAATGGTGGCTAAGAGACAGGCGAAGTAAAGCCGAATGTTGCCTGGATTTATTCCAGCTTAACTTTGCAATACTTAGGCTTCACACCCTTTCAAGCTTCCAACGAAAACACCAATTGACGAAGACATCGTTAATGGTGTCTTTGGGGCCGGAATGTGCGTAAGAACCAGTCACGAGACGCTATTAGCTATCGACCGGCCTTGACCTTGGTGTTAGTGCTACAGTGCATGTAAACATTGGTAGCCAATCAGGAAGGAGGGAGGAAGAGGGACAACTTTTAGGAGTTAGCCACAAACTAGAAGTTTCTTGAAAGTTGAACAGGAATATTTTCCTTAGGTTTACAGGTGTTCTCAGCAAAGAACTTCACCTGCTTTCATAATTTTAATATAATAAAATTTTCATGGGAAAAACTGGTGGGCAAAACCTGAAACCCCCTGACAACATTCACCACAAAATTAGACAGTTGACGAGTGCGTGTCTACATTGAAGCAAGTATAACGGGCTAGGTAGACAGTTCGTTAGTCTCAAGTAGCCTAGAAAAAGGGAGCGCAAAAGAACCGATAACATTATCAAAATGAACCGAGAATGGAGTGATTTCGACCAAGACCATTAGCGTTTGGCTTGCTTCCTCCCCCTCTTTCCCTCTCAGGTCTGCTTTATACCTCTCTGCGAGCATAGCACGTCAACCTTACAATGAAGCTTATATAATTAAACTTTATTAATTTCTTTCAAATCGCATACATGTCATCTACGTACTGTCATCCTGTTCATACTCACAGTCACTCTCCAAAGCCATGTCAGCGTTGTCTTCAATGGACTCTACACACTCCTCACCCATTGTTAGGCCTCTATCACTGTCCGAACTCCCTCTGGAATCCAGCTTTACAGGCGTCGGTATGTCGAGGGCCCGGAATATTGTGTTTTGCACTTCTTTGCCCAAATATCGTGCTACGGCTTCATAGCCGCCTAGTTTTTCTTTCATCTCTTGGAGGCAGGCATAGGCCTGAAAAGAAACGCAAGACATACACGGAAGAATTAAAGAGGATCATTTCAGAGTAGTAAACTGAAGGAGCGTGCATAGAAACAGTAGTTTCACAAGGCTTATTTAAGTCAAGCCGGGACACTTTACTTGAGAGACTTCAAGATAGATGCGAATTCGATCTAGGGAAGTTATATATTTTACAAAACATAAATCCACTCTACGGTGATGTGGCGATGAGGCCTGTGGAAATGCTGTTTGCCTGCCTCCTGCCAACCCGTCTGTGTGATTTCGAACGCATGATTTACGTTCAATCACACCGTCGTGAGATTTCATAGGAGACAAACCGCTTGAAATTTCGAAATGGTAGCGTGGGATGCTTGCCAAAGCCACATGGACTGACATCATTCCCCACTCTAGTATGCACATCACGGAATCTTGGGTGGAAAAAATTGTGACACCGGCTTTATAGCTCAGACTATACTCCGAATGATTGCTTTATGCTTGAACCCCTAAAATAGAACTTTGGAATCAGACTACCCTTCCCAAGGTTTCCTACTCTTCATTATAGCAGGGAACTGGGTTGAAATGTCTGGTATGTTTTGTTTCCTGTCCCCTTTATCCATTTAAGCCTCGGTATGACTCGACCCCTAAGCCGTCAATGGTTCGACTAGGAACAACTTGAGGTGAAGGTTTTAACGGTTCAATGCTATGACAGGACGTACAGCACGGTATTGTCCATGTGCAACCAAGCCCTTGACCATTACCGCATAGACATGACCAGGACGAATGATTACAGCAGTTTTGGGTTCATCCACTATTACTTGGCACCGACTTAACGCATCCACTGGGTCATCCTCGAATAGCCTAAAAGGAAACAAGCAAAGGTTTGCAGCATTCAATTATCGCATCACCTCTAAACTAATTTTACCAGAAAAGTCTTACTAGAGGGGCCAATGTTGAACTTACAATTGTGCATCCACAAACTTTTTGCACAGCATGATTTGAGATTTAATACTGCATAGACGCTCTTCCAATTTCTGTCCAATTACCTCCTCTGAGGTGATAGCAGTATCAGCCATACCTCTTGATAGTGCCTTGTAGGCCTCTGTTAGAGCACCCATTGCCTTTTCGTAGCTCTGGTATTCGTCTATTTCCATCTACACATGAAAGTAGGGCAGCATCACTTTTGCACAAGAGCAAATTCAATTTGAAGAAGAGGACTCAATGACTCAATGCCATGACTCAGTTATGGGTTTCCAACTTCTCTCTACCTACTATTCAACATGCAAATGACCCCCCTCAACGTCACACAGCCCGAGGCATTTGTTGGAATGAGATCGAAGATGTCATCGCCACCAATATTTCTTTTGAGCCCTTATTTGTCCGTTTGGACAGGTAAGAAAATGTGACGCACTTCACTTCGAGTTACTCAGCACTCACTACTACTATCAAAATGTCCATTTAAAACGTTTGGTGTTCCGCTACCAGCACTAAATGTTCTGTAAACAATTTGAGGAGAACCTAGGTTTCACAACTTTGGAGTCAAGCTAAAGTCGATAGTAGCACATCCTAAATGGGAGGCAAGTGGACCAGCGCAAGGAAGAGGATGGTACACTTGCCAAACAGGCAATATCTGCACCCTATGATACGTGCAACCAAAAAGTTGTACCAAACACCTCACGAACCTCAACTGACAACCCATGAGCGCAGTGGACAAGTTGCGTCAATACGTGGAGTTAAAGAAAGGGCTAATTTTCAAGCCATAGTGAAACTATGACTATGATTTCTAACGGCATTTCCGGATAGATATTGTCAGTGTCATTTGCGCAGCAGACCGCTTCGGCCATGAGAGCAAGTCGTTAAAGATGAATAGAACAAGTACCTCCGTTTAAATTATGTTGCGATGTTAAACATAAGAATTACCTGCGCACAAGCCTCATAGAACGATGAGAGTGAGCTAAAAGACTTGGCCCGTGTATAGAACTGGACAATGAGTTTGACCACGGTGGTATCATTGCGCCAGGTACCAAGGGTTTGAAGGTAATTTGCAGCCATGTTGTAGATGTCGCGTTGTTTACTCACATTAGCGAAGAAGATGATCTTGTTGGTGTCGCCAGAGCGTAATAAAGCTTTCATAGCGCTGACACGGTCACCAGCTTGAGTGAGTTTCTTACAAGCAAGGTGGTAGAGACCTTGAGAGAGGCACGCGTAGCCCAGACGGGTGAGCACATCACGTCTCTCCGTTTCCAGCATCTCGAATTCTGGCGGCGGTGTCAATTGCTCCGCTAGGTCCTCGTTTAGTGCCACATCATAGTCCACGCACAGCTTCACCGCTTCCAGCCACTGCTCAGTGGAGGAAAAAGAGCAACTAGCGTGGTGAGTCATTCGGTATTAGTCTGTCAGGCACCCCAAGAGTACTCAAGGTGAAATGAAACTTTCAGATTTAAAGGAAGGAGAGAGTTAATTCAAGAGAAAGGTGTTTTAACAGCTTTATAGATGAATGTCACACAAATGGGGATTGAACTCTAGCTAATTAACCTTCTTTACAAATTTGTCACAAATGATTAGAGGTACGTTTGGATCCTCTCCTTATAAGAACGATTCTTAGGAAGCATTTTTTCCTACCTGCTTGCCTCTGGCGAGAACTTCGACAGCCTTGGCAAACTGGCTGTTTTCTAGGAAGAAATTGGAGCACTTGCGTATCAGCTCCGGATCACAATCGGCACCAAAGTCATCACAAGTGATGCTGACCAAGGCACCGAATTGCCGCTTCTCAAAGGCTAAATTGATGGCGGTGTTTAGATGACCTGCTCTGTGGTAGAGTAGTACGGCTTTATCTACAAAATCCTCTCGCTGTTCCAAGTGATGAGCGGCGTCTAGCATGTCCTCTGGACTGCCCAACTGAGCCAGACTATATAGATGCTCGTTTCTGTTGTGCGCCTACAAGGAGGGCGGAATAGCTAGGCTTGCATCTGCCATATATTTGTTTGGCCGAAGTACAGCCATTATCTGTTCACTTCTACTTTGCTAGTAGTAAAAAAATATCTGATGCTCACTGTCAGTGTGCTAGTTCAATGTCATTACCCAAAAGCTAATTTCAAGTGATGTGGATTGTAACGCATGCAAAGTCACGTCGGGCACTGCTGTTGTGATAATTAGTGCTAGGGTTGAAACCTTCTGATCCATCTGGAGAATATAAAAGCTTTCACCGATTTTAAGACAAACTCAACTGTTGATGGTTGATAATGTTCATTCTGGAGTTTGAGAGGACATGAAACCTAGGCGACGTTAAGATTTGAATTTAAAAAATTTAAAATCCACTTCAGGTGAGTGAAATTCAAACACGGTGTTACCGTCTAGGTAATAGCAATGACTGTGGGACTCTGTAATTCATCCTCATCCATGTTTATAATGAAGTCTCTCTCATACACTTTGATCCATTTATAACTTCAATGGCACCTCAAGTTACTCACCTTAGCGAGTCGTACAGCACAAGAGAAAGCACGAGCCCGAGTGAATAGCTGAATAGCTCGATCCACATCTCCTTTAGCTTCCATTTGCCGTGCTAAATGATAGCATGCAGCTGCGTCACCAGTCTCGTTGCACAACTCCAGTGCTACTTCTTCTTTTCCCCCACAACAGTAAACACGAACCAATGAGACGTAGTCTTTCACCCGACTGTAGTATAGTTCCGCTTCTTTCAGTCGCCCTTTCGCTTCCAGACTCCGTGCCCACCAATGATGCAGCTCTCTATAGCATTCAATAAGGCCAAAAGAGTGTTACCTGCACGGATGTGAGCTTACAAACTTTTCCACCTTCTCAAGAGAGTTCTTCAACATACGCGGAACCTCCACGTAGTGTGTATTTGATTGTATAAAACTAGAAGGTGATCTTAGAAACGTATTCTCAGTACTACATACTGATGGATTGCATCTTCAATGTTTCCTTGGTCCCTTAACTCCAGCGCATAGGCGTAATGCGTATTTTTTAGACGAACCCGATTGTGTTTTTCAACAACACCTAGAGCTTCGTCCCAATGTCCCAGGGCACGATGCATTCTAGTGACTAAGTCCCATCTTCCACATTCAATGAACAAACGCTCTGCTTCAGCCTTTGAATAAAAGTGTAAGGCAAAAAAACAGAAACCTACCGTCATACCCAACTGCAGAGCCAATTCACCTATTTGAGCAGTGAGACAATTATCTCCATTTCGAACCTCACGGAGCATCGATGCTCCAAATGCGTTACCAATTTTGCCCAGACACAAGAACCCGACGTCTAGCCGTCGAGTGATGACACACATCTTTGCCATATTCTAGCAACCACTGATAAGAGGAAATGATCTTTCCTACCTCCCATACAGCGGTGCTTCGAATCAATCGCATGGACTTGAATGCAGCATCAATTTCGCCATGGGCAAGGAAGAAACTGAAGTTGAGGATAGCGTCTCGTGTTAGTGGATCCGCAGTCTCCAAGCCGCTGAACTCTCGCATTACTCGACGGTCTAGATATTGCGATTTTGTCTGTGTGAACTGAGGCCCGGTGTGTGCGTTTACCACAGCCTTCGAAACAAGATCAGGCTAGAAGGTGAGTGGGCAGATGCATATGAAATTGGGTAAAGTGTAGCAATATGGGGAGTATTGGACCAGAACCAGCCCCCCAACAGCAATAATGGTACTGGTCATGTTACCTATGTTGATAGTCACTCAACCTTTCCATGAACCAGTTATAAAAGGGCTTTATAGCTGACACGATCCAAAGCATTGTAGCGGAATTATGTTTTTTTTGAGGAAACACTTGAGTAGAAAAGCTCCTAAATCCCTTTGATTCTTAGTAAGGGCCTCGAACGATACATTTTTTGCAGCAATAAGCAGACCCGATCATTTAACTGGATATCGAATCTTGATCTCACAAAAGGAAGGTTGAATCTAACAATGAAAGAATATCATGTGAATGGCCTTTTTTGGAGCTCTCTCAAATCTTGTTTACTTCATCAAAGCCATTACCAACATTTACGACACCAGAAATGGGTAAGTCGAGATGATTTCTTATGCAGTCAGCTTCAAGATCTCTGTGGAGATACGTAAATCATGTTAAATGGCAATTCCTTCGAAACGATCTCAGTAGTCGAATGGAATCAAAATCAAACGAGGACAAAGAGGTTAGGAGGAGTGGATGTCAAGTTAATTTGAGTATCTCGTTTTCCACTGACGACCAACTCTATTTGCGATTCACGAAGAAAGCGTGTGGTATCAACCTCAATGGGGAGGAGTTGTTAATAGTAATCCTGTCAATGAATTTCATTTCCTTCACTTAATGCGTTTGAAGACGCGGACTCAGCAGTCCCTACCACATCTATTTCCACATGGTGACATGATTGTAACCTCGAAGCTGCTCTAGACGTTATGGGCAGATGAAGAGGTCTCCTTCCTTACTGGACTGTTCCGTTACAGCTTCCGGAAAGACATAGGATGGGCAGTATCGGCATCAATATGCAAATCTTATAAACTTCAAGAATCAAAACTAAACGTCTAAAAAGTTCTTCTTCTGTGTATAATTAAATCCATATAGAATCACCACATAAGGATTCAAGTGATGAATAATACTGGGAAATCCACAAATTAGAATCATTCATAATAAACGCAACTAGAACAATTTTATTTTACACTTTTAGAAATCGGAAATGATCAAATAAAGCAGTCAGTTGGCAAATAAAAAAAATGCTTACTTTGAGGACAAAGTAAAAGTAAGGCACTTCAACTCCAATCAGTCCATTGTAGCCTGGTTCAAGGTGAAACACTTCCTGTGCAATCATACTATTGTGTTCTGGATTCACGAAGAATGCCACCACAATATTTTGCAACTAAAGTAGCAAGGATGGATTAAAGAATAGGTTTTTCTGGCCCTAAAGAACTGGCCTACCATTCGCACACAATTTTAAGCCGCATACCTCTAAATCAAATGCGTTTGAATCTCTAGAATGCTGATGCCGAGGTGGTTGAAGCGATTCGTTGGCTATTTCAAATACCTCGTCGGTTGTTTCGCCAGAACCACCCGAGTCAAGCGATGTGGGCGTGTTTACCGTTCCAGAGGTGGAATGACTGGTATAGGGAACCAATTTTGCAGCCTCGACGACTAGTAAACGAGAGTCGTAGAGATCCCAGTAGTGTCGAAGGGGATAGTGTCCACGCACAAACTCCGAGGTCATTTGAGCGACGATGGGGAGTGTTCTGCTTTTACAAGCTACAATTGCATCCCAAAAAATATGAATGCTTTATAAACGCTTCAACGATTCAGTCACTTTTCACTAACATTTACTGGGTCAAATTAAGCTACAAAAACGTTTCCTAGGCCTACAGACATCCCTCAGCCAGTTGTGGTAATGCACGAAGCACTGATCGCGATATTTTTGGGAAAACAACTAAAAACACCTCGAATCTGGGAGCTTGATGCCTTTCTAGGCCCCAGCAAAACGGAACTATTTGAATACAAAGCTAGATGGAATGAATGGGTCTTAATTTGGGCAAATATTAAAGTAAAAATTGTTCGAAAGCAGCAAATACCGGTGAGTTACTAAAGTCGACTAAATGCGGGAGAAAAACCCAAAGAAAAATAAAAAAAAGAATCGGCATGTAGTAGATTAATGTAGCATTCATTTATGGAAATTACTAAATGGACCTTTGGATTCACCCCCTAATCTGTCTCTAATACAGTGAAGTAGGGCCTCACTCCTACCATCTGGGCCAGCAGTTTGCCAACTCTTTTGTTTACTTCTTATTCAAATCGAAATTTCCAACCGTCCTTCCAAAAAAGACATGTTTTAGATAGGCTCAGGATCCTTGATCAAGATTTTTTTGGGGAGAGAGAAGGCATAAGACCCAAGCTAGAGGTACATATTACTACAGAAAAAGGGATGGTGACAAAGCGCTCAGTGGTTTAATCGGCTGGAAAGTAGCCTTGTCTCTGTTAGGAGCGACCCTAGCTGTTATGGTTTCCAGTTTATCCCACCACCTCCACCTCAGTCTGTAAATCGCCTAATTTTCGACTCTTAGTCTCCAAAAATTGTTTACAATCCTTATAAAATAGCTTGCAAATCAGTTCCTTAATTGCGCTATCTATGGCAACCTTCCCTAAGCCCTTGCGCTTACTTAAAGAGAATTAGAACTTGAACCCTCTGCTCAAATACTTTAAATCACCTTGGGCCTCCAAGCGCTCCTTGTTTAGGATTTCAGCAGCAGTATCATCCAGGGACCTACTTTCACCAGTTGCAAGATCAAACACCTGAACTCTGTCAGACGACAACTGCCATACAAAAATCCTCGAATCAGGTTGTGAATCTGAAACAACACTCAGGATAAAGGCAACAGCACTAGCATTGCTGTTTATGGAGAGCCAAGCAACGCGCATTCCTGACTGCCTTGCATCACAGACGCCTGCAATGGCTGGCAGATTACTACTGAGAGCTTTCGATAAGTACATCTGTTTGGCTTCTCTAAAACAGACAGGTTATTAGTTCACACTGTTGATTGGGCAACTAACTTCTTTGTCAAATCAAACACTTTCAACACTCCTGCTTCACTAAGACAGGCCATAAAGCCGTTGCAGATAGAAGTCACCGCAACCGAGCCATCGGCTTCCGCAAAATTGATTAACTGCTTGACAGTTCCCTACACACACCGGATGATAAGTAAATGTCAGAACAACTAACCTGAAGATTGCGTATGTGAATTTGTCGTCCATCTCGTGTCACTATGCTCTGCTCGTGCATTCCTACGAATTCAAACTCACAAGCAAATGTAGCTAGAGTGAAAAGAATAGAGAAATTGGAAACAAACAGATGTTTTGCTTCATTTTCCCAAATGTCGTCTCAACGATTGCAAAGAACAGACTTTTAGAAAAACGAAAGAGCAAATTAAAAATGGTACTGGAAGTAGGAGGGGAAACAATGACTTACAAAAGGGAGCAAGAGGTTGAGAATAGCCGTGCTTGTAGACTTGCAATTGGCGACCGTTCCAAACAGCAACATACTCCTTAATTTGGAGGCACAGAAAACAGTCATTCAAAATGCAAAAAAAAATGAATGCAAGTTTGATTCTTACATGATTGTGTTAGACTATGGTCCATGAATTTAGCAGATCACTTGTGGGGATGATGACAGCCGCAATGTTGGAGACACGATTAGATGATTCGGATGCTGCGTGCATACCAGTGATAATTACTTCCAATTCAAATGAGCAAGAATTGTGACATAATGTGTTAGATAAGGCTTTTTTCGCAGACGTAAACATACTATGAACCGATATGGGGGGTGGCAGCATATAGATTGAGGGGAATCGGACCAGGATAATCCAGAGCTAGAGACTTCAATATTGAGTTACTCCAAGACAACAACATGAGCACATGAGATCACCGTACCCCTACATGTACAACACCTTGGATGACCTTGAATTAGCACTGATTATCAGAGCACTTACGGCATGCTCCATGTCGCAGTGGTTCACAATGGGAAGCTAAAAGATGTCTGAGAAGCCACCTTGAGAGCAAAAGCTCCTAAAGCGTTAAAATGAGAATGCTTTTCTGAGGTTTTGAGTATCCTCACAGTACAATGACTAGAAATGGGAAATGTCAAAAGTGAGGAAATGTTTCGTAGGCTACTGACTTCCGAGGCCTATACAGTAAAAAATCTCAAGAAGAATTATTAACTCATTTGAGTCAAAGTTTAAAAACTAGAAAAGCATGCACATAAACGTCTTGGTAGCATTAAAAGAAGATCAAGGAGGAGTAGATATAGGGGATCAGTGGTAGCGGATATGTATGGCATCTTGTGGGGAAAAACGAAGTTTCTTGCTAGAGAATATCACATTTGAGTGGTGAAGACGTCTGTTAGACCGTATAAAGCAGCCAATCAGTGACCTTCCCACAAACGGTGGTTCTAAGGCCACTGGCACAAAGGTAAATCCTGTGAATCCCTATTAAGTGAGGAAAATTCATAACTCCCAATGCCTGATTGACACTCAGTTCTGCTTGTCGTAAAATTGTACAAGGGATGTAAAGATAAAAACAGGACAATACTTCACGGAACTTTTTAGACCTTGCGAAGTTGACACATACTGATAAGTCCTTTTGTGCAAATGCTTTCCAGGGATGAGTTAAACGCTGGAGTAAACACATAGATCCATTTGGAAAGATGTCCCAAAAGTCTTTGTTTATCCCAAGCACCACCATTCAGTAAATCTTTGGTTTTCAATTGTTAAGTCAAATAACAAAATAACCCGTTTAGACACCCACCTGTGTACAAAAGGCACTTCGCAGTTGTTCCTCTACACAAATCACACTTTCAGTAAACCCGATTGATTTCGCGGAGCTTGAAGACGTCGTTGCATTGGGGGATAGTGTAGTTCGTACAGAGGCAAGATCTGGTGCTTCCGATTTGACAAAGTGGGCGGGGTTCGATGAAATTATAGCAAGACGCTGGGAGGAGCCCTGGACCAAGGCACTACCTCCACCGCCAACATTGGCGCATAGGGATCGCTGGCGCAAAATGAAGGCCGAATAGATTGATGCCTTATTTTCCTCCTCTTCAAGGTCCTCTAGTGAAGTAGGATGACTTTTACTACAAATACTTGCATATGTGTACCACCTTATCCTTTTGAGAGGGAATAATTAGGTCTCTGTAGTTGAAGCTCCAACAGCATCATGCTTTACTTGCTTTTCCGAATTGGTAGATCTCGACAGCTAAACCACCACTGTAACTTTTTCAGTCCTCTTTCTTTTATGATTATGCATTTTAAGGTACCTTCAGATATAAAGTTAGAGCACTAGCCTTGGAGTCCAAATGAACAAAATCCCACTCAATACCTGGATGACTGAGTTCGTGAACTAACAACTGTACAGCAATTGGGACCTCGTCTAGCTTCTGTAGTAGGCAAATCATAAATTGCATGATATGAGGCTGAAAAGGGCTTTAAATAGATGAGCTACGGAGCTCCCTTGGCCTCCGAACTTTTAAAGAAACATATGGCGTTCACTTAATTTAGTCTGTCTCGGCTAATTCGTCTGTTTTATCGAAATTAGTTTTCAAATAAAAGTCAAAAGTGTTTCTACTTTGTTTTTGAGTACCATTTTATTGCAAGTAAATTAGTAGAATATATAAATGCACCCAATGAGGGAATGTAAGTTAAACTCACCTGTGGCCGGATCAGTGTAACAGCCATAACTAGCGGCCAACATGCCTGTTGTAGAATCCCAGACAAGTACACTGATGGCCGTGTTTGTGCAGGAATCCCGAAGGTGTTCTTCTGCGTGATTCACGAACAAATCGATGATTGGCTGCGAAAGCCAACAGGACTCCGGTTCAAAGGTGCCGGAAATAGGCTCGATCGCCTTGGAATAGTGACCTTGGCGATCCATTTCAATGGTGGGCACGTTTAGACGAGGCCTTGTATCCGTGTGTTTCCATATCGCGATTCGTCCATCACTCATGCCAGCTGCTAGAAGCTCTGGAGGACAAAAAACGAAAGTTGGATGAAACTTTCAAACCTACTATGTTTTGAGCAATAGGCCAGTCTTTCTATTACAGTGGAGCTTCTATTACGCAAATCTCCGCTGGTAGTTGGTGATAGTGTGTAATTATCCGCTTTTTTTATGTCCCACACTCGGATCGCACTTTCACCAAGTGCCATTGCAAGTACCATTTCACCAGCCCAAATGAAACTTGGGCGGTCGTTTAATTGGGAGGCTAGTTTGAGCTGAAACGCAAAAAATACAAATGGGCGACAATTATTTTAAGAATCCTAGCGCAAATTCAGCATACTTTGATGAAAATTTGATGAGATAATGAAGAATAAATCCCAATCTCATTTAAAATTTGATGGATACATATGTACTACTAACTGACCGTGAGTAGTTCCGTTACACCACGACAGTATTCATCATTAAATTTGTATTCGATCAGCATATTTTCCTCAGTTATCACAAGAAGAATTCTGTGCTCGTAGTTGGCTAGGATTTTTACGATAGGGGCGTTGCATTGCGCCAATACTGAGAGGCGTTCAGTTGTTGTTTCGAGATTATGACCCATTAGTGCAACCTCCCCGGCAACACGAATGACGCGACCTAGATGCGAAATTAAAATATTTGCTTTCTTAGATCATACCATCGCAACATCCTCCAAGAAAAATGGCCGAATCGAGGGACTGCCTTGTCGGCACTGGATTTCGTGGGTGATTACTTGATGTGCTTGAGGTCACATCACTTGCGCTACAAATTAACACCATTTCGACCCATCAAACCTGGTCTTCCCAATCAATTCAACCGACGTTATTTTTTTCTCCGTAGAAGACAAATGAATCCGCTGCGGCTCAGATGTCAGAGACGTATGAATCCACAGACTTAATTGCCCGCATGCACTAGCTCCAAACAATATGTATCCACGTGATGACCAAATAATAGCAGATATACAATAAGCCACGTTGTCGATATTTGTTGTTGTACAAGTATTGGTGTCGAGAATAGATATGCCATCTCTTTTCCATCCGATGGCGAGCTTTGGCTCCACTGGATGCCACGATAAAAGACATATGTCCTTGTCGTATGATAACTTTGTATTAGTATTGTGATTCTAGCCATGAATGATAAATATGAGTTACATTTTTGTCCGATATTAATAACCCTGAAATGCTTGGTCTTAAACTGCAGGCAACAGCCAACAAAGATTCGGAAAGATGCCATGCAACACATGTCACAGGACCACCTATATTTTGTATTTTATAACTATAGAATATCGACATATATCAAATCGCGTATCTAAGATCAAGTATGCAGTTTTAATTCTAGAGGGCCGGTGAAGGTCACATGAAGGGTGGCCTGGACAGCATAAAAGAATTTATTCGTTTTTGAATTCACTAATAAAATCACTTGCAATAACAACATGCCTAGTAATTTCCGAGAGTGGATTATTTCAGTGTTTGAAAACCAACGCAACTGAATCCTTGCCAATTTCAACAATCCAAAATATTCATGAATGCAGGCGTTTAAGTCTAAATTAAAGCTACATTTATTAAACTTTATTTAAATCACTATTCCCTCATTCACTCTCGGGAGAATTACACCGTTGTGAGGCATACCAGAACGAGGTAAGCTGAAGCACAATCCGCATTTGAGTTTGGCGGAACGTAACAGGCTACAGAATCATAAAGCTACTCGCACTCGTCCCAAAGGGTGATTCCCTATATTAAGACAAATAACTTCTTTACACACAGGCCAAAACTATGCTCGTTTACCGATACCACAAGTGATAATACCTCTTCCAGAATGCGACAACCAACCAAGCCACCTCACACATCTCTTTCACAAGCGAATTGACTATCGGCCCCGCAAGTCTGTTCGCACTTTACAACCTGCTCCAATTTGCAGATAAACAAGAATAAGGGATTACAACTTTTAATTTACCAATTGTAAAACTTAAAAGCATTATACAGAGTTGTCGAGACATCATCACAGCTTGGGAAGGGAGAGTTAGCGATCAGGAATGGATGGGATGAGAGACTTAGACAGTCTTGCGTTGTTCTTCATGGGACCGCTGCCAGAAAACAAAACTGATCACTCCAGTGTCCCATGTACCCTTCAGCACATAGTCCTCAAGAGCCTTGCGATGGTAGCAATGATGCCACACCGACAGATCGCAATTGCAATCTGCTTCGGGTGGCGGACCCCGTGTTTGAACTCGATTCACGCACCGCCGACATTTGAACCTGCAAAGCCAAGAAAAGCGTGCGCTGGGTAAATCATCACCAAATACAAAATCTAACACACGTCGTACATGGAATACGTCCTATCAGATCTTGTCCATCAGGAATGGCAAGGATCAGTGGTAGTGCGTACGTACAACAACGTACCATGATGGACAAAGTTTATTGTGAAAGGAGATGCTCATGCTTGTGGATACTTGTGCTTGTAGGCGGCTCTAAACCATTCAGGGGTATAACAGCCTGTCAGTAGCAACCCCGCAAACACCGATTCAAGCCTTTATTAGGTAAAGCACTTCTGGATCCCGGTGTCTGACTGACATCCAGGCTAGCTTGTTGTAAAATTATACAAGTTACAAATGTAGGTGTAGCAACGGATTTGGCCGGCTAAGTTCGAAATCTACGCCTAACTTGAAAAGCAGGAAAGGGAAGGGAGAGGAGGATTTACACCCCTTCATGACCCACCTGTCGTGCGTGTCAGAATCAGTCTCTGGGTAATAGGTAAAGAGCTCCCTCAGTTCACCCAGACTGAAATGTCTCTCCACCTCCTCCATTTGATCCACCACGCAACTACTCAGCGCCTTCTTGTGCGCCTGCCTTTGAAGCATCTTCTCCTCTATTGTGCCCGTCTAGAAAAAAAATACGACCGGAATGTTCAACGTACCGAAATAAGGCGGTAGATATAGCATTGCTTCATCTGTCCATCACGCCACACACGTGCCATGGCCTGTTCGTCGTTGGCTGGATTCCAGTCGGGATCAAACATCACCAGACGGTTCGCCCCAATGAGATTTAGGCCGCAACCACCCGCCTTGCTGCTCAGCATGAAGACCAACTCCGGCGACTGTGCAATGGACATAGGTGTGACAAATAATACAGACTACATACCAATTCTAGTTGAGACCTAGGGGATCATCTCCCCTCAAAAACAAGGAATGGGACATCATGGGAGAAAATGCTTCATATCGAGGACTCACTCAGGAAGCGGGATAGAAAAAATAAAAAAATGAAACACATAGGGCCTGCTGAAACAGCAAGGGAAGGAAGAATCGACAACAGAACGAGAGGCTGGACCGAATGAACTCAAAGACAGGGAATAATTTCGTTTAAACTACTCACCAAACCAAAGAAACAAAGCAAAATGGTGATGTGGTAAGTAAATGATCACTTTTTAATTACATTTCGGCGAAGAGATAAAGATTTCGCACGAACGAGGAAAATAACCTTAAGTGCTCGTGGAAAAACTTAAAAAGACGGTACAGTAGAATCGTCGCAAGACTTGTATCTTGAGGGAGGGATGCTGTCAAAGTAATACGAAGGATGAGAAAGAGGCAACATTCCTCTCTTCCTTCCCAAGGTAAAAAGCCTTTAACATAAGATTTACGACGATATGCGGACCTTGTCCCGTTGATGCAGGTGAAAAGGATTGCATCGGCATTAAAAGTTGCTCAGGGCCAGCTAATCTTGAATATATTCTACCAAAATGCAATAAAAAACGCCACCGCCAAGTTGGTTGGGCTACCTGAGCCTGAGAGACAAGTTCTGCCACTGGGTATCACATCTCAAAATGCCACGTGAACGTTTGACGAGATGTATCCGCAATTTTGGGCCCAAATCGTGCACGGCAGTTCAGGCAGGCCAACTTAAATCCCCTCTGTCAGGTTCAACTGGAATTCTGAGACCCGATGATTCAAAAGGATGGAAAGAAAGCGAATAGAAGAAAGAAAGGGTGGAATGATAGAAGTCAATGCTATAAACCTTTCATGATTTGCAGGCTATTGTCGAAAATTGCATAAACCTCTGACACACCCGAAAGTTGAAAGGATATTTGTAGTACTTTTAAACGAAGAAAAAAGCACTGGATAAGGCAGCTTATTTTTACTATAAAACGGGTAAAAAGCAGTTAAGTATAACGAAAGTGAAATAAAAGGCATAAAGTCCGCTTCCCCTACATCCCCTTTCAAAAGTGCCCAGACCGAGGAACAGAGAGAGGACTTTTTGTGGCTGCGATAGAAAACATGCTAGATCATGATATTGATGGCAAGTCAACTAATTTAAGTAGGATTTTCAGTAAACACTTATTCACTTCATTAAGAATAACGACAATTACACCCAACACTAAGGTCGTGATCACTTAAAACTTAAAAAGGAAGAAACCTAAATTATGACGAATCGTAAGATTGACAAACACCAAACACACAATGACCGTGATAAAGTGATAGAGAGCGATCAAACGAAAAAAAGTTGGAGCCATAAAGGGATTGGGAACATGACCTGTTCAATTTGAAAGGAGGTCTTTTCACTGGTGAAGAAAAAAGAAAAATTTGCCTTAATTTATCATGATAAGCAAAACGTATTAAAGAAAAAGGTGAATGACGCCGAGATGTAATGAACCAAAGTAACATGGGAGGATATACCACCTACTATTGTCCAGAGGAACTAGGATATTGGCATGGCCCAAAGGCCATCCTGCAGCGTGGAAGAACACTGCCGAGACTGAAGGCCCCCGGCAGTTGGACAAGGCAACAACTCACTACAACAATGAACTCAGATCACAATTTTTTTTCCTGAGAAGACGAATCAACCTGCTTGAACTTAAAGTGAGAAATGAATACGAAATGCAAAAATCCTAATGTTGTGAGTAGATCAACCCCTACTCTCCGTAGGCTTACGGTAATAAGAGACCTCACTACCCTAGGTAATCTTTTAAACATAATTGTTCTTTCAAAAATAGTCGACTTCGCATGAAAATTAAAGAAATTAATAGAATCATAAAAAAAACAGTGTCATACGGAAATGGACGGGGATAATTGGGTGGTAGAAACACCTCAAGCCTTTAGTAGGAAACTTCGACATCGGTGATGAGAAAAAATTGGGAACGAGCAACTTTGAACTTTCGGCCACCTTCATTCGCAAGGCTTGAGAAATGGACATTAAATACTTTAAATCGTGTGGAAAAAAAACAAGAGCTTCCAACCGACTTGTTCACTAAAAGGTGAATGCCGGATGGACAAATGAAAAAAAGCACAATGGACTCATCACACACTCCGATGATAATAATAAAGCTTTTCAAGTGAATGAATAGTCGAACCAAAAGTAAAAACGATGGCTAGTGGTGAGCCCAGCCTAGAGGCGATTATCTCAATTTCAACATGAGAGATTGTTTGAGAAGGAGCAGTATGCTTTCCATTTAGAATACGAATTCAAAGACCAAATTAAAAAAAGGAGACAGCAAAAAGAGAAAAAAACGATAAGATGCTTTCCGAAAAGAAACGAAAATCGTGCAAAACAATAACTTGTGATACTTAGGGGAGCCGGAGAGCATACTTGGGTTGTTGGAGAACCAGAATCCAACGTAGTGTATTATAGAGAATGGAGCAACCCAAGAAATGGGATACGTACGTTTGGGTCGTTGAATTTTTCAACTATCTTCGCCCTCTTCTTAATAGACATCGTTCCATCAAGCCGAAAATATCCATAACTTTTTGCGAAAAAGAAGTAAACAGATAAGAGCTTGGAGCACTGGCAAGTGAAATGCCAATAGAAGTGAGAAACGCACTTTCTGTGTTTGCAGAGGCCTTCGAACAGATCCAACGTTTGAGTGTAGTTTGAAATGAGCACAACCTTGTCGTTCGAAGTGGTTCGAATAATTGCCAACAGACAATCGAGTACCTGAAATTTGCCTTAAGAGAGTTGAGGCATTACTTGGACGAAGCCACGTACCTGACATTTCCGGCTGAGCTGGCCGACCGGATTCGGAACAACTCGCGTAGCCACTAGGGAAGAAGCTAAGCATGCCCTGAAAGCCGTCAGAACCGGAGCGTATCTTGTCAAATATTAGATCAGGATCTGGGGAAATCAGAACAAACAATTGAATTATGAGGAAAAACATGCAGCTTAGGTAGCTGAAGCCTTCCTTTTGTTTTTGTTAAAGTGCTACTCACCTGTCCCTCAGGCTATTTCACATTTGCTTCATGTTTCTCTCGGCCTTATAGCAAACGTTGGTAGCTACTTAAGATACTACCGTATCTTCATACTAATTAAAGTGTATTTGACTTCCAGAACCACTTTAATTTTCGTTTGGTTTGGATCAAAATTAATCGACTTGACTACTGCCTCCCCCCATTTGACTGCTACGACACAAAAGCAACTTTCCAATCCCTTGAGGACTTCAGGCAATCGAGACTGGGGGGAGGGGGCTTGCCCCTTAACAATTGGGTTCCACCATAAACCTAAGCTTTGCATGACGCTCAATGTAGACGAACCAGATCTGCCCTTCAAAAGCTGCCAAGAACACTACTGATTGACGATTTTGACCTGCTACCTTGGGGCCAAACTCGTCCACTAACAGTGAATAACATACGTAATGCACTCATAGCAGAACATTGTTCGACTTTTAACATCATTGCCCAGGTAAGGGGTTAAAGGGAGGAAGAAGATAAAGCAAGATGTGACATTTAAAAGTCCTATATATGCCTCCGTTGCCCCAAGACTGATCACAATTCATTGAGAGATTTGCGACAACTAAAGCAAATTGACTTACATTTGTTTCTGTCGTAAACACTGCATGGACACTCGAATCCAGCAATTCAACTATCGCACGGGCGGCATTAAAACACACTGCTAGTCTCACAGACCCTCCGTACACCCATTATAAAGCTTCCTCCATATTTGTGCGTTTTATAGGCCTCACAACAAATTAAGATGTCACGATATAAATCAGCAAGACAACTGCACTTTTCGGCAAACTTAAAGGTTTCTGGAATTTAACAAATCGTAAAAAGGGTTATAAAAAATTGCTCCTAAAAATCCTAATCGGTTTGTGGGTTTTAGCCACCGCCTTTGAAAACTCTAAGCACCATACGTAGCGCAGCTCACATCAGTAGTAGTTCGGATTGCCACATACTTGAACGTCACGCCAAGAATAAAACCATACCTTCGAGGCCCTCCCTGCTCTATAGACCCAGCCAGCGATTTAAGTTTAATCAGTGGATACATAACCTATTAAATCGAACAATAGTCGAGTTTGTCGGTAGGAGCGGCGAATACAACTGTTCACAGGCAGATTCTGAGAAGTCAGAGCGCACTGGATACCAAACAAGGTGGATCTTGCCGAACAGTTTTGCTGAAAACAGGCACCACATACCAAAGCTGCTTACACGGTTTTAGCCAAACGCTAGGATATGCGCCATTTTTCCCACAAAATGTTCTTTTTTTGTTTTGTAGCTTCAAGTCGCAAATTGACTAAAACGTGGCTCGCACCAATAACTTGCAGCAATAGGAACCACAGTGAAGCAGTAAATTCTAACAATTCTAACAATTTAGCGGAAAGCACGAAGGCTAAGCATTTGCGAAACAAACTCAGGTAGATACATGCGACCCCAAAGACAAATTCGGGGACATTAGATGAGGAAAGAATGATTATAAGCAACTCACGATTACATAATTTCTTGAGATGTGTAATTGAGGCAAGACTGGAGATAGAGAGTTTCTTTTCTCCTCCTCCACTTCCACCCAACTGTCTTGAAACCTCGCGAGCCATTCGCTTAACAAATTCCGCATAGATCAGAGCTTGGGTGGGCGCTAATCGACAACACACCACTTGTTCGACTAGTAAATGAGTGTCAACCCAAAAGGGAGTTTACTTTTGACAGGGAGATATTGAGTCAGCAGAGCCTGAGTTCGCCGTATAATGCAGCGGCTGACGATACTAAGCAGCTAAAGGTTGAGATGTTAGGCAAAATCAATGGGGTAAAACCTCTCGTAGCTTCTCTTCCCCGACCTTTTGATCTGCATCAGTTGCGTCCGCATCTCTGCCACGCAAAATAGGCGTCTCGAACTTTTTCCTAAACTCCATTGCAGTCCCCAGAAGACCAACGTTAACGAAGTGCACCAGACTGAAGTATTCTAGAAGGTCATTTTGAATCGGAGTGCCCGATAGGAGAACCCTTCTCTGACAGTTTAGCTGAACTAGTGCCTGGTAGGTCTGGTTTTCCGAGTTCTTTAATCTGTGACCCTTGAAAGAAACCAAGGGATAAAGCAATATATCACCCCACCTCATCACAGATAACTAGTCCTACGGTACCCTTGTGCAACTCTCCCACGTGCAGCCGAAACGTCTCGTAGGAAATGATTAAAATCGGCATAGCTATCCTTGGGCCCCTCTGCGACATGAACGTGGCTAAAACACCTGAATAAGAGGTGAACTGCCTACTTAATCTTCGATCTATTTCATCTTTAGAGCCAGAATCAATGGCCAGCGGGTTCACTCTACGTTGCAGCCATTTGTTCAATTCATTAGCCCAGTTTTTCACCAAACTACTTGGTGTGACAATGACGGCCTTGTCGATCATCGGTTTTGCCTCTGGACTTTGTTTCTAAATCATAAAAGAATCACGATCCTCTCCCGATAATAAAACTTTCAGGGCTGTGGATCTACAACATACCAGAAGAGTCCATACAAGAGTGATGCATTGCAATGTCTTCCCTAAACCCATTTCGTCTGCCATAATGCACCCATAGTTATCAGCGATTTGCACGCCAGTAACGCAATCATACATGAATTTGACTCCCTTCAAAAATATTTAGTTGAAATTGAGCAACTCACTTCCCTCTGATGAGGTCGGAGGAATTTTGAGAGGATTGGGTCCACAACAACATGGACCAACTTTTTATCTCTAAGGAGGATGAGACCAACAAAATCGAAAATTACGAGTCAGATCTCAAACTCTCATGGGCGTTTAATTCTGGTGGTTCATAGAGAACGAGTGCGTTCGGTTCGAAGGGATCATGGAGAGCAACTTTTGCCAAAGAGCGCTTTAAACCCAGATACTTGGACTCATATCCACTGGCTAAATATTATTCCTATATACTCAGGATACCTTGATAGTTTGGGATCGGGATTTTAAAGGGCTTTGTAAGAATGGACCTAATTAATGCCTCCTAAAGCGAGTAATGTATAAGTGGATAAACTACATGAACACCATCTTCGCAACGAGTGTTGCTAGAACGGTTGACTTCATTAAGCGGTCTTCTGTATTCGGAGACGAAAGTACTCGGTGTATAGGAAAAGTCTACAATGTTGGGCTTTACTGTATTTCTCCGCTTGATAGGTGGCTAAAATGCAGATAAAAAGCATAATCGAAAGTACTTCTTTTTCAAGAGTACACCCCAAATGTCGCACCGTAAACTGACTCGGAGCATGACTCCGCCTCTAGAAAAATCAGCCAACCGAATACCGACCGCATACCATTCCTCGAGCTGCCCAGTTCCGCCGCGGAACCACAATATTACATCGTTGATACGAATTAACAACAACTGCGATAGTGGATAGGAAATAACTCCGTAAAGCATAAACCCTATAAGTAGCATAGCTGTCAGGAAAATGTTCAGAAATGACTAGGTAAGGTGGGCTTGAACCATTAATGGTTGGATATAGATAATTAGTCATTATTAAGACTTTTTCTTATGTTCGCCATGCATCCAAAGCTATAACTAGGCCATTACTTGAAACAACTGGTGAGTCACTTGCACCTTTTGCACTTCAGTGGGGCAATCCATACTGATGGTGCAGTACTTTCTTGGACTGACTGCTGATTTCTTTTGCGGTCAATTGGGTGGCCACATTGCTTTTGCCGGCTGGACTGATCCCTGGACCATGCCAGCATACCTGATTACGTCTTTTTTGCCTCAAGGAAGTCTCAGGACGTTAAGGATAACAAATTAGACTGCTTTGAAGCAAATTAGGCAGAACTTTCCAAGTTATCTTACAGGGCTCAAAAATAGACCCATCATGCAGTAGCTACCACCGTGCATTTACCATGAATTAATAGATTAGTAGCCTCATGTGCAGCTATGCACGACTGCAAGTGCAATGCATTCCATGCTATTGAATAGAGACCCTGGCAATAGTCATCGAAGCTGTGGAGAATAATTGGAATGTGCATCTGTGCTCATTGTTTAAATGTGCATAAGTTAGTGCTGTTAAAATGTCATTAAGATCGATAACTTGAAAGAGCTATTCCGCGAAAAATATGAGCACCACAATACTTATTCAATCGACGTTGACGACAATGCAGAATAGTAAATCCCAATCTACTTGGCGAATTGACTGTCGCACACCTTGGATACTGATATACTAGAGCCAATAGGATCATCTTCCGAGTTGATCAGTTGAACTAGCCTGATTAGCAATGGCATCGTGCCGTAATGGGAAAGCTGGGATGATTTTATGTCAAATAATGTGAGATGATATGGGGCGGAGGGTAGTGGAGGGTTTTGAGGAACCGATTTCCAGGCGGAGCTGAGGGCAGAGTTGAAAGCTGCTAGCAAGGGGGATTCGGGATCGGTGGGGTCCTATCCAGATACTGAGGGAGCTGAATGCCCGATGGGATGGAGTTGAGCCAGGGATGTAATACTTTGTTTGTTTGGACTATCGGTTTCGGTCACTTGGGTGGCCATATTGTACTAGCCGGTTGGCCCCCGATCCCTCTATTTCCAGAATATGTATTATGCTTAGGTACTATGCCTTCTTTTACCTTAAAGTAAGTCCCAAGGCCCTACAAGGGATTTTTGATATCCAAGTCGACCGTAAGGCAGGAAAATGAGGGGCAAAACAGTAGTTAAGCCATCTTGTGACTGGTTTTCTGTGCTGTCTAATTTCACCCGTTTATAAAGCTGTTTTTCAGACTCTCGGATAAAGTGAATCTAATTTATTTTTTTTGATAATCGATACGATCTAAGTAATAAAAAAAATATCCTGTGCCATTACTTGGGAGACCTTGCGGCTCTGAGCAGAGAAAGGTAAGCGCAATTTTGCTGGAAACCGCGTTTGTTTTGTCGCACTTCTAATGACACAATAGCCATATAAAGGCAAAGAATTACCTTAGAGATAGTCTTACAGGAGATTAATACAATAGCAGGAAAAGAGGTGTTGGAAAATGTCAAGAATGCCTCACAAAAATGAGCGCTAAAGCGCTAGTAGGCAACAACTGGCTTGCGTTTTAAAGGCTACAAAGTGGATTGGGTTGAGCTTGATACCTTCTTTTTAGCTGTTCTATAGCCTTATGTTTGCAAAATTACCCTGATAGTTATGCCATGGGGATACCCAGTACCCCGATTTCATTTTAAATCCTCGGATGATTAAGTTAGTCTTTTCCACTGAAACATTCCTCTTACTCAATCATCAAAAAAGCATTTAGACCTACAACGAACCACGAATAAAGCAAGCATTTTAAAATTTGACTTGACTTAATTCTTATCTGTGGAAACTATTTTAGTAATTATGCCCTCTGATCCCACGCGTAATGAATTTAAACAATTGTTATATCAACGTCTAATTGAGCTACATGCACAAGATACAACTCCAGAAACCAAGTTTTAATTGTCGGTAAGCCATTTTCCGTTTCCCCCTTCCAACTCGGCTTGGATGGACGTTAGCATCATTTGTTTGGTGATGTTGTGAGTGTTTACAGTGAGTCAAGCTTACC
>MIEF01006392.1:6612-26507 GCA_001870725.1 Taenia solium
ATGCGCTGCTGAATAAGGAAAATTGAAGGCTGATAGGGCCGTACTAGTACAGGTTTAACTACTCGAGAAATAGATGAGCACAAGCAGTAAAGCTTGCCCCTTTGGACGAAACTTATTGCTAAGCAGGGAATTTTTATGCCTCTTGCCAATTTTGCTCAATTCCCAAATTACGTGTTCGCATTTCACCAGGCGTTCAAGCACAGATCCGCACACATGCATAATGCAATCGCGAAATTGCAAAAATGTACTGCCTGACCAAATTTGTTTAAAGCTTGGCTTGTTTAATAAACTTATCCATTAAGGCCTTTATCTGACCCCAACTCCATGAGAAGGGACCTGATCGGGTGCCAATGCCTAGTCTACCACCTAATGGCTGTGGCTAACAACATCTCACGTTGCGCGGCCATCGATCAGGTGTCATTATATATGGTGCGAATAAATTGACGGGGCTCGCCAATAAAAGACTGCGTGCAATATGATCTGTAAGCAACATCATTGGCCCGTGTGATGGGTCATTTTTTCTTGATCGAGCGAATACCAAACACACAATCGATTGATACCGAGTGGTAGGATAAATGTCTCTGTTGGTTGGCGCGGTTAGTTCAGCATGTAGGTGCAACTTGTGAGTGCATTCCAGCTGAACACCTGGTTTGGGTTTATTAGGATTCGGCTAATCTTGATGCGAAAATCAAGTGCCTTACGGAGGTCTGTCAAGTTTGCAAATAGACCCAGTTCGTATTGCCATTTTTGTGTAAATTAATTACTGTTAACGGCAATTAACAAAAGTTTTGCATTTAATCATTTTATAAATCAGGTACCCTACTGGCTGATTATCTCTCTAGACTCCCGTTATGGATGTTCAAAGCAAAATTGAAGGCTGATAGGGCCGTACTAGTACAGGTTTAACTACTCGAGAAATAGATGAGTACAAGCAGTAAAGCTTGCCCCTTTGGACGAAACTTACTGCTAAGCAGCAAATTTTTATGCTTCTTGCCAATTTTGCTCAATTTCCAAATTACGTATTCGCATTTCACCAGGCGTTCAAGCACAGATCCGCACACATGTATAATCCAATCGCGAAATTGCAAAAATGTACTGCCTGACCAAATTTGTTTAAAGCTTGGCTTGTTTGTTTCAAACAAATGCCATGCTGATGGTCACCATCATTTCCGCTGCGATGGTAGACATGTTGGGGCTAGGTTGGGAAAATGATTGGGGATTATGTGAGATGGGACCGATGGGTGGTAGTGACTTCACGGAATAAATGCGTTTTGAATGGTAACCATCCTCATTGGGATGCGATCAGGACTCCGTCGGCGTCGAGGATCGATAGTTCTGCTCATGCGTCCACTTGATAATTAAGCAAGGTGCAAACCGTTTCTGCTGACCTCAAGCAAGTGGCCAAAGCGGTCACTTTTAATGGGTGCACTGGAGTGATTTCCTTGTCATAAGTTTGAACACCTTCATGTGCAACTGCACAAAGGCTGTACCACCGGAATGAACAGCCTGGGGGTTTGGTGCAGCTGTTGTGAATCCCTGGACTGAAGACGAAGTCAAAATTCTGTATCTGATGTATCAGAGAATTGGGGAAGTTAATCTGCCTTAGGCTTGGCATTGCAGACATATGTGTTCGAAAATAAAATTAAGTTTATGCTCTTAAGTCAACGCTTTCCTGCGCTTATTTCGAATTAAGTTTAGGCTCCTAAGTCAACGTTTCCCTGCGCTTGTTTCTTTTTATTGTTTACGTGTGGCATAGACCGGTGCTGAAATCATTGGCTAAGCCAATTGATGCTCAGGTATTTGAAATACTTATGTATTAGGCCTTAACATTGTTCTACACTCATTCCATTTCATTAGCCAGCACTAATCAGCTTGAGTTTTGTGGTTTAAATGCGCCAATGTTTATTGAGAACCGCAGTGTTTTGTTACGATCGGGATAAACTAGCACATGCATGTAACATTGATAGACAAGAGGCTATAATGCTGAGTCACAAACCACCATTGATGGCTGTTATTAAAACGCATTAATACGCTATCCTAGCCAAATTTACCGCAGCCACTCGAGTTCGCGCATCCATTTCTTATGCCCTCATAAGTCAAAAGTACCACAGGCACTTTTGAACCTAAAAAGCAGTCGTGAATCACAACGTGTGTGACCTATGTCTTGCTCCATTCGCCAACTTCGATTTCCTCTTCCGTCATCATGTTTGAACAGAAGCCTGTGAGTTTGTCTCAGCTAATGTCCGACTCATTCCAGTGTGTGCTCCGTTCTTTAGCCATAGCTATGACGTCTCATGCAAACTAGTCTTACATTAGTGCTTTAATGAACCACACTGCAGTGGCGGGAGCAGTGCATTCAGGAATACACCCTAACTGCCCAGAATGCCAGGCAGCATATGCGACTCTGGGAGCATTGCAAGAATACATGGATTTACATGATCGCAGTAGGCATTGTTTCATCTGTCAGGCGAATTACAATGATTGTTTAGTGTGACATCTTGGTCTCCTCTGCCTCGCATGCATCTGGTACGAAATGCTTGAGTAAATACTACCTTGCTTTGTTACGTTAGTAAAATTTGTAAGTTATTAGTGATCTTCATGTTGAACTATTTGACTTAAAATCGGGACTGTTGGTTTAGTAATGCAAGAATATCACTGTCGTGATTTTAAGTATGCTGCGGAAAATAACTTATGTTAGCTCTGATGTGGGTGGATCTGAGGGTGCAAGCTTAGTTAGGCACTGCCTGCTAAATATGAAGAGGCAAGCATTGCACAGCATTACATTGATCTAGATCCCATCGGCAGCTTTGGCAGTTGTAGACAGTGACACGGTAATATCACATGATCAACACTTGAGTGTGAATCTGCATGCTACTGGTTTTTATCGCATTGTACGTTTGATTTCAAGTGTGGCGAATGCACATTCATTTGCCTGTGTCTCAGTGCGGTCTAACGAGCTGCATTAACTTATCCACGCGGACGCACACTTTGCTGTGTGCTTTAGGAACAGATATGTGCGACGTATGCTCAGTATAAGAGCAAATTTCGCATTTAAATCTGTTGTTCTACATCTCGACTGGTGCTACTCACGAGAGTGGGGTCCCATTGAAGCACTAAGAAAATAAGGTGCCAGAATGACCGTAACGTAGCAAATGAATATGTAGCCGTGGAAATGACATGCGCACTTTAAAGAAGACGGCATGGAAAGGCAAGTTAATTTTCGTGGTCGCATGTCACTCCGCGGCACAAGCAAATTGTTATTTCCCAAAGAAGCCTAAAACACGTGAATCGTCGGTAGGTGAAGCTCTACATTTTAGCAGACAGTCATTGGAGTGAAAACGGAATCGAACAGTAAGCGGAGGAGAAACTTGTGATAATCTTCTGGACCATTTCGCTGTGATGTATGTTGTAGGCAGGATGGCTGGTGGTATGTTTTAATATAACTTCTTAGCATCCACATGGTCAGACTGAGAATAAGGAAAAAATACTCACAGCGAGATCCGATTTATTGCTGTTTGTTTCATGGAAGCAGCACAACGCCGTGAGGCTTTCACAATGAGCAATACCTTCATGGATGATAGAGTTGAGGCACTTGTAGGTAGGATTTGTAGTGTTTGGTTAATCAACTCAAATATTCAACAGTTGACAATTAAATTTTTGACTTGATTTAGCGAAGCACTGAAACGCTTAAGGTCCAACCTAACCAATGATATTTAGCTGTGAAGCTGCTTGATGCATCAACCAACAATTTAATGAATGTTATATTAATTTATTTGTAAAACCAAAGACACAAAACTTGATCAAAGTTTGCATAGATAAGCTTTGGTGGCATCCATCTGTCTCGGTTTTTACAGAACTTAAGCTGAATAAGGCGTTTATGGGTTTTGCACTTGCAAACCTGTCTCTTCTCTAAATATGGCAATTTCATAGTTGTGGTGCCTGCATTGCGATTGGTGGTTCGGTTAGCCCTTCTAGGTCAGTGTGGAATGCATATAAATTTACGGAGACATCACTTATGTAATGCTCACAGATTATGCAAGGGGTGGTTGTGGCACTGCTGTGGGCAACACATTGCTCAGGCATGCTTCTACTTTATATCCTCGCTGCCAAAAGTAGAAGAAGCACAACTGAGCAATATGCTGCCCACAGCAGTGCCACAATCAGTTCTAGCATAATTTGTGTCTATTCCCTAAGTGTTGTCGCCGTGAATTTATACGCATTCTACACTGACCTAGAAGGGTTGACCGGACCACCAATCGCAACGCAGGCACCACAACTATGAAATTGCCATATTTAGAGAAGAGACAGGTTTGCAAGTGCAAAAGCCATAAACGACTTATTCATGCGTCTTATCTAAGCAAGATGGATAGTTTCAGCTTAATTTCTGTAAAAACTGAGACAGATGGATGACACCGCAGCTTACCCATACAAACTTTGCTGTTATGCCATAACGGCCTAGTAGTTGAAGAAGCATTGATTAAAAGTGTGTACACAAAGAGGAGGTATGCAATAAGCTGGATCGATTTTGAGGTGAGGAATTTTCATCCAAACAACTTAACATGTAAATGAGCACTTTTTGATAATGTTGCCTCTTTCATTTCGAGACCTACTTCTTCCTTTTAAGCACTTGCTATCAGGAATCTCACCCATTTGAGTAAATGTGCTGAGGGAAGCGGGACGCAGGACGACGTCTGGCGATGAGATCGCGAAGACCACCCATGTTTTGCCAGTGAATTGGCTGCGTCGGTTTGACCGTATCCGTGAGCATTTGCCTTATCACTGAACAAGCGATGCGATTTGACATTTCTATTTCTTGCAGATGTAAATATTCTCCTTATTTGTGTCGCACATAAATCAATGCTTTGCAAATGGTTGAGAGCAGGCTTCGGGGTGTGAGCGTGTCATGCTTCCCATTTCCTTTCTAGCGCATATACATACTGCGATCCCAAGATTGTGCTTATCACATCTCCAAGTATAGGTGGCTGTGGCTGGTAACGCCATCAACTGGTGGGGCAGCGTGACATTTTGGTCCAATTTACTTAAACACGCGGAGTAGTTTAGGCCTCCTAAGAAAATCAGCCTGTTGCAGTTTGAGTGTTGGGGGCGTAAGGTTTCTGTGTCTCTGGATACCAACCTCGTCGAAACGCATGGAGGGTGGAAAACGCTAAATAGCAAAGCAAATTCGCCAATACTCTGGGTCAGTGGTGTTATTAGACTACAACTTTTCTGTTCCAATAACACTATGGTTCCTAAGCTGCCAAAATTGATTAGATCTCAGTTTTTGCAAGGCAGCGTGATAATACGTCTCTTTATCCGAGGCTTTATCGCTTCCAAAGCATCCGAGCATGCCAAAGACCATCGTTTGTTGAATTTACTGGTAAAGAGGAAGTGCATAGTAATGCAGACTGATGTTTAAAATCATTCCTTTTATGCTAAAAACTTTAACACCTTTGAGCACTTTCTGACGAAGTTTGGTCGGCCACCATGCTACCTGATATCAAGCTTATTTACTGCAGTTTATTTCAACCGCTCATTGCCGGAATTTCCATTCATTCTGTAGGCGTATCACAAAAATATACGATGCGAGGTAGAATCCGGCGATTAACTCACCTAGTCCACGCAAGTCAATGGAGCCAGCTCATTGCTTTGATTTGATACGCTACGACTCATTTCCTTCTCCTCCATCTACAACTGTCAGGTCTAGTCACACATCACATTTGCTAGCACTTCTCATTCGACTTAACGCATGTGTAGGTGTGTAGAAATCGCTCACTTTCTGTTTTTATCTTAAAAGTGCGCTTCTTCATATCTGTAGGCGTATTTGGCCGTGGCTGAAGCAGCGTCAATGAGGGAGGTGGCATGGCATTTTCACCCTGTTCATATGTGACACATGCACCAGCAATTGTGCAATGTTTAGGTGAAATTCAGTTAAGTGCGGTGGCATTGTAGGTGGATTTGTATGTTTGTCACACAATGTCCTAACAGAAATATGTGGACACTTTAAAAATGGGCAGACTTCAATACTAAATTGTGAAGCCTCAGTTGCTACAGTTAACACAATTTGAACCTTAAGCACAGCGAATATGCTATTACTTTCAAATCTTTAATATTTTACTCAAAAATGGTATTTATGGACAAAGTTCAAAGCATGCAAAACTTGAATGTGCTGACAGTTCCATTGAGATTTGTTAAATTCCACAATGTCCGTCAGTACGTTCTGAATAAAAGTGCTAATACTTTTAGCTACCGTTCTCATTGGACAAGTTGAAAGTTGAAGCATAGGATAGGATGGTGTGGACTTTTGAAGTGGTGACTTTAATTCGGGAGGCAGATGTACATTGCAATGCGCATTACACGGATGAAATTATTTGGAAACCTTATTTACACAGTGAAAGTAGTTAGTCGAAGAGGTAATTACAGTCTGCGTGTGGAGGGATGCTGCTCATGTCATAGCCACTTCAAATTAGCCATTAATCCGAGGGGAGAAAACGTAATCGGAAAGTCTTGTCAAGATTCTAGAGACAGCATTCCATTTAATCAAGTGAATGCGCCAAACATAGGTAAGGAAATTATGTGCCATCGATGTGGCAAGTTTTTCTTCAATAAGCAATTCCATCACATTTACTTGTTCAAATGTAGTGCAGATTGACTTGAATTCAGATCGGGACTTATTTGCAGCTTCTACTCTGCCATTAAGTAAATAGGGCACTTAAATTTCACTAGTACAATCAGTTTTTCCTTAATGCATCCTAGTAGGCATTATTTGCCAAATGCATCAAAAGTACCGATGGACGGTTGCAGCTCAAATCGTTTGCGATTTCCTCCGGATCTACCTTATCTCCACCAGATTGTTTGGTCCTAACACTCACTGGTCGTGCGCTTACAATGTGAGACTCTTTCACGACATTTGTAGGGGAGAAATAATTGAATCGCCAGGATGGTAATGCAGCCTTCTAGCCGATTGCTGATTGTAGGCGGGTGATTTTGTGCAAAAGGAGGCGTATGGAAATAAATTTCGTTCTCCAAGAACGATTTTAGCGATCGCAGATGGACTGCAACCATTAGCGGCACCACAATTCTGAGTCATATCCTTCAGTTATGTATAAACGCGATTAGTTACAACGTCCAGTACCTGCATATCCAATACGAATGTAACTGAGAACGAAAAGTTTTAGAGTCAGCGCAGATGTATGACCTCAAAACGTCGATCCCACATTTCTCAGGGACACCTATTTTAAAGATTTCATTTTGGCACTGCCAAACACTGCCTAATTGATTAGCTCTCTCTCCTACCTTGTCCTTTGTACCGCCACAGTTCCTGTGTACCTATTAAAGCGACGCTAAAGCTACCGTCGCTGTAGGCGAAGACATTAAGTTTTGATATCCTTTTCTATATCACTGCCAATTATTACCTGCAAACTATTTACCTTCACGATTAAACTTAGCGTTAATTTCCGTTAAAAAGCTTAATCTATAAGAGTGAAAATAAGACTGCCTATGATTGACTTTGTCTTCTCTACGCTTGCGATGCAGGTGGTCCCACACCCATAGGGTGAAATCGACAGGGCCTTTCCTGTAAACTCCTTTGTCACTCATGCTGAAACGTACGTCAAGATGGTTCACGCTTTACCAGCTTAGGTTATTGTTGCATTTTTGGTCTAATTTAATGGATTTCAAAGATTTGCTTAAAAATATGGTCTCGCAATTCAGAATGCTTGCAGCTTAATTCACGAGGCTTCTCTCCTTATCCCCAGAAGTCCAGTCTTTCCTTTGCCAACCCACTTAATGGCTTCAGGCTTGATAATGGTGGTCACATTCCATGATTAAATGCCTCCTTTCATGGGTGATTCCTGGATGTTTTATGTGATGATAGGGAAGGGGCACTTTTACGACGAAGTCATTGTTCGAGCGCTTTGCGAAGTATTAAATTGAGAGAAGTTAATTTAACTGCACTAGGCCGCAACTATTTAGTTATGCTCTACGTAGTAGGCTTGGACCAGATTGTCCATTTTATCCTCTCCTATGCACTTCTCCATCTCCACGCTTTATTCGGTAGGTCCCATTAAACTTATTAATTTATCTAAAAAGGTTTAATGTAAACTATTGTATATTCTAGAACTCACTGTTGTCCATCCCACTCTCTTCCGCCTCTGCGCTGCTGCCTGTTTCTGGACAGTATATAAGACTCGAATTAGGAAGAATGCTTGCCGTGCCGGATGCATTCCACTTCTCTACACCGACTCACCAAAATTTGCAAATCATTTGTACCCTCCTGGGAGTCATGAGGGTGATTTTCACCTCCGCCCTTTCCTTCCGCTGTGGATGAAATTTGTTTCAGTTAGAGCTTCTTGCAGCCCTAGTGTCTTTCTTCCCACACCTCCTCACCTTGCCATTTCTTGGTTGATGGTAAATGCAGTATCCTACAAACAAAATGATTTCGATGCCAAATTTTCCTTAAAGGCTTCTATTAACGCAAAATCGACTAGCTCTTTTTCCCTAATGTACACTAGGTACTTGTGTGAAGGTTGATCGCCTCATAGCGGGCTTCGGCCTCATACTTTGGTTTCTGGTGTGGATCTTGGGTGAGAGCTCCAATCAGCATTATCTTTTGAAATCCAGAAAATATAGGTTAAGTGAATAGCATAAACTTACCAGCCAATTCACACCTACCATATATCTTACAGTAGTAGCGTGTAGTTTCGGTGAGGTGCACCTCTACTGTACTGGTGAAGTAAACGCCGCGACTGGTACGGATGCCCCTACCACACCTAGTAATCCACACCTCCCCCCTCTGACAATCACAGTTTCCATAGAAATCACAAAAAGCACTAAAGTGGTTGATGCATAACCTAGCCTAATTAAGGCGGCTGAGGTTGTTATTGTTTTGCTGCCCCTTTTCGAGTCACACACCTGTGATTTATGACAGCTGGTGAGAAAACCCACTCGTCGCATATATGCGACGCTGGAGATTCAATCATTATCATGATAAATTCAATGTACTGCTCCGATCTGTTCCTAAACCCACACTTCGCCCACATTTAGTTGCACAAGGCAGAAGTCTTGTTGCATCGAAACATGATATGCCAAGTTCTTCTAAGACCCTGTTTGTGGTCATCATTGCCATGTGCCGAAACATTGTTCAGCAGTTCATATTTATCCTTCAGCGGACTTCACCTTCTTGGCAGCTGAAGCCATACTCAGATCTCAGTAGGCTATCGAACTTAGCTCTAGTTGACACACCGGATGAATGACCTAAACTTACAGGGATAATATTTCCGTTCTCCAGGGCATTTGCTCCACAGTAGGATAAAATGCACCCTTTCACTCACATTTTAAGGTCGTGCGTCCTCCCAACTAACAACAATGTCAGTAGTAGCTCATTTAAATCGTGTTAACAGTCAGGCCACGAAATCTCTTCATTCCAAAGGTCTGCTGTTCTAGGCACAGATGTTCCACGCTATCCAATTAAGCGACGGTGCTTCCGACCTCTGAAATAAGCCAGTGGACATTAACGGGCCTCCTTTAAGTCAGCCCCGATTTAAGCTGGCAGCTTAGTCGGCTCAACAAAGTAAGTGAGCAAGCAAAGCTCCTGCTCAAACTCGCCTACATTCAAAATTTGATTAATTCAAGGCGCCATAGATTCAATAAAAACCACTGGGATAAATGATCATGTTTGTGCTTGAGAAGTAAGAAAAGTGAGTGGGTGCGCCTGTCATTAACAAAGGGAGAGTAAGTTTGATTGGAAAGGAGGGGTCGAATTCAACATTGCAGTCGGAATTCAGGAATACTGGCAGCAGTGTTAGTGATGAATGCGGGGTCTACAATAACAATGCCATAATCGTGGACACGTCAAAAGTGTCACACCGAATTCAATTAGGAAATGGAGCTGCCTACGATGCTGCCAAATGGTCTTAAAGCCGCGATTCTTGCCAGACTTGAGAAGGTGTTGCGCGAGTGCTGGCAGTGGAATTTGAATTACGAATAACAACAGGCAAGTGACTTCTTGTATTATCGTTTTCAGCTCCTCAAATTTTCTCACGTTGCATTCAGCCCATAGCGAGTCAGCCATTCTCTTTCCGTTTCAACAGCCTACCGCTGCTGACGTCAGCTACCCCTTTTAATACAATTTGACACCTCATCCTTTTCATCCAACTAGTAAAGACGCCTCCACTTTAGCCCGCTTCATATCCTTGCAGCCTTCATTGTCCTGTTACTAGGATTCCATCTGCTGGTAGACATTTGCGAGAGGTCAGCTTCACTTTCAAACATATTGGCTCTGTGCAGCACGTGCACTCTTTAGTATCCTATTTGATTTTGCATCCTATTTGAATGGGTGCCGTTTTTAACGGGACAGTGTTGGAGGCGAATGATGCTTTGGCTGTTTTGTTGTGCTATCACAGGAGAACAGGGAGTAAAACCCAGTCCATGCAAGCTGAATCTGTGTGTGAGTCCCCGGTGTGCGGTTGCACAGACAGGGAAGGTCAGCTGTGAAAGTACGTGCTGAGTTGTACTCAAGTCATCGCTAGCGCCTGCACCGATATTATTGTGCGATCCAGCACTGCTTATGCATTTTGCACCTTGATTTCAAGTTGTGATAAGAATAATAGTCAGTAAGACACCTAAACATATCCCAATAAATTAAAGAACCGCTTATTAACTGCCAACTGGACTAGTCTAATAGGGGAAAATTCTCTTTGCAAACGCACTTAATTGCAATGAACTTCAAGAACAATTGTGGCGTAATGGCGTAATGTCGTAATGAGTCCTTAGTACGGAATGAAAGTCGGCTTAGTTAGTTGTCAGGAAAATAATCGGTGATGGACAAATTGGCGTGAGGGATCTAAGATACTCTTGACGTCCATTGGGTTACGAGGTCTATAACTGAGAATAAATTAAACGCTGTATTCGTTTGGCACTCAGCGAGAAATTTATTAACGGGTAGCAGGGCAACCTATGTGCTAAGTTCAGCATGGTATCGGTGCATTGTTATTTGCATACAGATGTGGATATCTCCATAGCGTTTAATTTGCAGGCGTTATTTTTGGTTGAGTTTCTATTATTATTCTCTGTTTGGAGTTTAAGTCTACTCATCCGTACCTCATTGTAGATTGTTCTCATCTGCTCAGTTGCTTTTATCTGACGCCTCCATATTGTGTCAACTACTCATCCCTATCTCACTGTAACCTCGCTTTTCCTACAGACGAGAAATGCGATGCAGCAAAAGCAGTGGCTGACATCACATTGCTGAACCAACACGCTTTTATCGCCTTTAGCCTCCCGCCTCCTTACCAGCTCTTCGAACCAAGTGTGTGCTTTTATCACTTCGTAAAAGGCATACTGGAGGAAAAAAGGTTGAAATGCTTCACCACATCTTTTTCACTGGAACTAGGTAATTTCGCAGCCTTTTGAAAGCAGCCATCTAACCAGATTGGTTCTTCAAACTTCCCAATATCGCACGCCTCACCTACAATGGCACTTTGGTGACGGGTTTTCTTCTTCTACGTGCCTTGAGCTAAGTCACTGTGAGTCAGCCGAAAGTCGAATAAGGTGCGAAATTGTCCACCCATCCCCATGTACTCAAAGCTTAACGCACATGGCATGCAGAAGAAGGTGGATACAATATGGGCTCTATGTGTACCTGCATTGATGGAGATGGTAAGAAGTACGCACAGTAGCTTGAATCATTGCATATGGGGCCTGCATCCGCTTTACCGTTTTGCAGTTAATTGTTTCGTTTGTGGTACGGATAGGAGGTGTCCGTGTATGGGTGCAGCCATGCTGGCGTTGCTACTAGTGACATCTCATACTCCTTCTCCACCTGCTTCTTCTGACAATCAACAACCAGCTGCTCTTCCTTATCCAATTGCTAAGTAATCGGTGGAGTAGGAAAAGATGCGACAGAATAGATGGTGACACAGATGCAGCATCAGGAAGGGGTGATGAGTCCCTCACCATAGAACTGGTATTCAACGTTAACAGAGAGGAGTAAATGGTAGTGAGTTTGTACTCACCACAATGTGTTGAGGCTAAAGTGGTATGGAGTGGAGTAACTGCGTACTGTTGTGGAGTAATTTGGATCACGTAGTGGATTAGCAGCTGGAAGCTGCGGCAAATGTGTAGCACCAAACTGCTGCTCTACCTTATACAAGAGGACCACCTAAATTGCGAAAGTGCTTATTACTATGGGCATGAGGGCTACTCCCTATCACCTTCGAGAAGAATGGAGTTGGGCGATTGGCTAAATAATGCTGTCGCATCCCACAATCATGATGAAGGCTATTCAGTCGCTAGACTGGCTTCAATGGTAAGTGTCTACTCTGACTCGACACCTCCTTGTTCGCTCGCGTCTGAAAGAGCATGTGGTTTTCAAATCCAGTCCTAATGATTTCCTCGAAGTCATCCAATGAAACAAGCGAGCAAGCGAGTAAGTAATCAATTAGGCTGTCAATCGATACACTAAGCTGGAATTGTCATATGAGCTGTGACTATCTTGCTGAACGTTCTACGCCTCATGACTATGAGCGTCATAGTGAAAGCTCTGACGGCACTGGAGATGCAGCGAATATTTGCCCTTATCTACTTCCTCTTTGCCTATCAGCATTGGATTCACGCTCACCGCCGAGGTTAGTGATTAGGCCTGTTGCCTGGCCGCAGTGGACAATTGCATATGGTAGGGTTCACTTGGTGACTTCTTAGGTACTTACACAGGGAAGACGCGTTTCCCACCTCATCAATGCTTCCAATCTACTCCCCTTACAAGAGATTGCTAAACACCCTCACGTCATTCAATTTTGCCCTTGCTGTCGCCATTGACATGGACGTGGCGAACGATGCTGATGCCTTCGCTAAGAATGCCGATCTTGGATGCTCTGCCACCACCATCAACTGCAGCATCACCCCCTCAATGTAGGTCTCCATGATAAAGTGAATTATCGCCCTCTACTTCTGTCCCACGTTTGCCAAAGTCCACAACAAACTATTCTTTCATTTTTGCTTAAACAGCAACAGCGGACGCAAAATTGGAAGATGAAAACACAAAGCAAGTGAAAAGAGCGGAAGAGTGCGATCAGGAGAGGGGGGCGATGAGGGCGAAGAGGATGTGGAGGAGTTTTTCACAATGGGGACGTCACCATTCGGAGAGCAGTCCACTCTATCCTCCGTCTGCACGGAATAGCAACGCAATGATGGAGAGGGCTCGACGTTGACGGAGCAACTACCACCGTCAAAATCGCAGTCTTCGGTGGGTTGCACGAATATATTCAGATGAACAGCGCGAAGCCAGACAGCAGCATCTAGCTAGTGACCATCTGCTTTCATTCTAGTGGCGAAAGCGTCTGCATATGCGACTGAAGAGGATGTTTTGTTGTTCCGTTAATACAAGTTGTGATTAGAACCCTTGTTCCTGTAATTATAGTCCATTGTTTGTTGCTTAACGACTTCTTGTCACTTCTGAGTGTGATGTGGATGACGGTGCGAAGGATTGGTGGTGTGAGCCAGCATTTAAGCGGCTGGAGGGCGAGGCGAGTGTAACAACCAAGCCATCGGAGAGATCGGCAGACATGCTCACAGACAGACAGTCATGTAGATGGATGAAAACGTGGGTCGTGGTACACCTTTATAGCATTTGGCGAATCCCAAAATGGTGATGCGAAACAACAGATTGGTAATGTTAACCGCGTGCATAGACTATACGCCATCTATAGAACAGGAAGCCGCATGGGGAATGTGCGCTGAAACTCGGTAGGATTCAGCCGTATCAAATGAATCAATTTTGGGCTCGATCGACGAATTGGAATGTAGCGAAATGTAGTGGTGTTGCCAAATCAAGCAACCTGAAATACCCTTCATTTACATGTAATCAGTCGGGCACCTGCTCGATCAACTCGTGCACAGTGCATTCCATGGTAGGGGGGAGATGAACAACAGCATCGAGTTACTACGTACTTGAAGGTGCTCTCACCCCTAGGCGAATCTAAATCCGTATCCTCTCACGGCCCACCAATAGGTGAATTGCAGGCTATTTGCCCATCTTGCGCATTGAGATCTGCCACATTCTTGTCCGGGTTTCAGCAGTATTGCTACAGGCAATATGACGAGGGTTGAATTTCAGTTTGAGTCATATACTTGACCACCACTATCGAGAGCAGTGCAAGTGGGCATCCGACTAGGCTGAAGCAACCAAGTATGCTACGCCTTCAGCCCATCAGGTGTGCACAGCAGCCCAGAAGAAGAGCTCATCACGTGGCGACATGCTCTCGCAGGTGCCCGTGTCTCGTCTGTTATTTGACTGGTTATCTTACGCCCTCGATGACCACAGTTAGGGTGCAAATGGTAGTGCAAGTGTCAACGGTGTCTTTGAAATCCAGTTTACTTCTTTCTAAAGTTAAACCGTCTGTTCTCCTCGAAGCCGTTCCACATGTTGCTCGAATTATTTGTACTCCACACCCACCCACCCACTTAGGAGTGACAGCACGAGGTAAAACACCAAATAGTCTCATGTAATTGCAAGCGTTCATTAGTGTTAGCAAATGATAATGGATTACTTATTTGGGCATGGGATTGAAGCAACGGTAGAAGAGAAGCAACCTGCAGCGCTACAAATAGACACATATGTTCATTGACACGCTGATTCTGTTTGGTTTGGCATGGAAAAATGCAATTTTGATGGGGCCAGTAGCACTGGTGCGCAAGCGCCTATAATTCATTAATCTCGATTAGCGGAAAGAAGGTTGTGTACCCAGTCGATGTTCTCCAAATTGTCAGTCATCCATGCATCCATGATGGAGAAGTTGAGTCTAATTACCTGTTTCTCGTTACTGGTGCGAGGAGGGTGGTGCGCCCTGCTAGCTGGAGAGCCTGCTTATCACTGCTTGAACATATAATGGTGATGGTGGCATATTCCTTGGCAGTTTACGCCCATTTAATTCGTTGTTTGGTTTATATTCATTTGCTGTTCAAGTTGAACTTGGATTGGGGTTGCACTACCTATCCTGTTTGTTATCAGCTTCTTGGGTAATGATGGGTCGCAGCATGCTTGACTTGATTTCCATTACTTTCTTTACGATGTTTCGTAAGCAATTTTGACCTCCTCTGTTCAGTTTCTGTCTCACCTAGTAATCATGTTACAAGACCTGTGACTGAGGTGGCTGTTAAGCAGTGAAGGGGTTTCTGTCGGTCTTTCTCTTGCCAGCCTCTACGGAGTCGATTAATAATAGCAACCGTCGTTCCATAAATGACCCACCGATTCACAAAGGAGTAAGCCTTTGAAGTGGCAACTGTCGCGGCCACGTACTTCACATGGTGTCAAAAGGTGTCTAACGCATCTTGCCCCACAGTCGTGCATATGTGGATTGGCTCACCCCTGTGGGCGTTCAAATTAAAATGTATGTATGGGCTCATTGGCAGTCTTTTTCGATTTATCAAAAGTTCTGAGGTCCTGGTCGTTGTAACAGCTAGGATGAACTGACTATAATATATAAAATATGAGAGTGCTTGATAAGTCATTGAGGTTCAACAGCTGTTCTTTTGACCATGCTGCAGGAATCGTCTGTTACAGACTCTATTTCCTGCAGCTTTCGACAACACGGAAGGCACCGGATTCTACTTTAGTTCTTTCACTCAGTCGCTGGTTTAGAACCTTCACCGGTTCATGGTTTAATTGGGTGCATGCACATCGTCGGATCAAGCAAAAGCTTGCCAACTGAGTTGTCACAGTCTAGATCATTTTGACATACAGCTGTTTCTGAATCTGCTGCATTTGCCGCCTCTTCCTTGGTTCTATTTCGCTCGATTTGCTTAAGCGATCCTTTGTAGTAACATTTTTCTAAACGAGCAAAAACTCTCCCCCTCTACTTCTTGCATAGCACTGCCAGTGCATTCATCAACACCTTAAAATTCCGTAAGAGCAGTGGTAACTGGAACTCGGCTAATTTATGTCCGGAATAAACCAACAGGCTTTGGAGCGCGACAATGACCTTGCCTCGCATCAATCGCCCACATTTTATGCTTTTGGATGGTTGGGCGGATTAATTGCGTGGCAGACTGGTTGGCTTATGCTAAGCCTTTCAACTCGTTACAATTGAAGCCCCTCGCGAATACGACCTGAGGAGGTTCGCCAATCTCCTTTCATTAATCAGCCGCCCCTCCTCGCTATCGATGGCCTCCAGCTTGGCATTTCTAGCCACGCTCGCACATCCTCTGGTAGCTGATAGTCCTCAGCTGAAAGAAGACCCCTAGCTACCCAATTCCTGACCACCGCAACACATTGCGCCAAACGCTTTCTCCACTGAGCAGTCACTCGCCCCACCAGACTCTTCAAACGCTCATTTAGAAGGTTTGCCTACAGGCAGAATTCTACCCTATTCAGTGAGAAGTAAGGTGCTTTAGAGAGATGCCACCATCGCATCAATTGCATCAATCTTCCCGACTGACCCAGAAGGACCAAAATGAAAGATAGACGGGTGCCTTCGGAGTGGCCAACAATTTAATAACTCGCCAGTGCAACGTGTTCGGCAGACTGCATCTATGCTTTCATCTCCCGAAGCGTTTCAAAACATCAGATTCGGTGGGCGCCTTAACCACCGATGAATGGAGGGCTGCATGACATTGCGATGGAGATCAGATCGCAGATGATCACAATCGCACCTGCCACCAGAGCCATTGTCTCCTCATTTTTCCGTATCCGAACTTCTCACAGTGGATCAGCAACTTTCAGTGGGCGGAAACACTGCCCTGCTGACCCATTAGCAGTAGTCGATTAGTCCTGCCTAGTCTCCAACACTGTCATCGGCGCTGAGATGTGAATGGTAGAGCAGACGAAAACAATTCAAAGGGTTGACCGGAATCGGTAGTCCAAATGGAAGTGTTAGTGGCAGGAGAAGGAAAATCCAAGTCATCCAAACAAATGATGAGCTTGCTTGGAGTGTGTAAGCGAGCTCATCGTCTGCGTGAAGTGAATGTCAACCATCACATTGCATAGATGTGTTCGCCTGTCACACACGTGCATTGCATTTAAGGAAAAGGAGTGAAGACCAGCAAGTAGGAAGGGAAGGAGGTGCAACAGGCACCAACCCATGTGCTGTCAGAATGGCTATACGATTCAGCTCCCAGTTCTAGAAGAGTTTGAGAGTGAAGGAGAAGGAAAATGCGGTGGGTTGGTTAGTATTACATCAGCACCGATTCTGATCATACCTGGTGGTAGAAGTGGACATCTCGTGTGCATTTCCATGGCATTCAGACTGCTGTGCTCCCCTCATAATATGCCATAGCGAACGACGCAGACACCTTCATTTACGGCGCTTGATGCTCAGTACCGCCACGTAGCACAGTTCAGTACTTGGGGACTGAATACGTTTGAAAAGGAGTGAAGACCAGCAAGTAGGAAGGGAAGGAGGTGCAACAGGCACCAACCCATGTGCTGTCAGAATGGCTATACGATTCAGCTCCCAGTTCTAGAAGAGTTTGAGAGTGAAGGAGAAGGAAAATGCGGTGGGTTGGTTAGTATTACATCAGCACCGATTCTGATCATACCTGGTGGTAGAAGTGGACATCTCGTGTGCATTTCCATGGCATTCAGACTGCTGTGCTCCCCTCATAATATGCCATAGCGAACGACGCAGACACCTTCATTTACGGCGCTTGATGCTCAGTACCGCCACGTAGCACAGTTCAGTACTTGGGGACTGAATACGTTTCATTTCTGATGCGATTCTTACAGTAAATCTTCATCTTCTCATCCTTCCGTGCGGTATGAACTAGTAGTTGTGGGTTGATTTCGACTACCGACTAATAGGTGGCGACTGGTGGAAGAAGTTCCCGCGACTAGTGGTGCTGCGATGCATGACATGAGGTGTAATTTTTTGGTCTCTTAGGCAGAACAGGGCTTACGTGCAGAGTTTTTGACAAAAATGAAGGTGGCTAATGCCTAAGCCATGGCTGCAGTTGGATGATCTGGATTGGTGAATCACCCGTGGTTTGGACTGAAGGGTCACGAATGATGGTCAGGTGGCCCCAGCTTCTCACCCTCTCCCACGCGCTCACCCTGCACCCTCGGCTCAGACACGCACAGCTCGCCGTCCTGACAGTGACAGTAGGATCCCCGATGCGTGTTCGCGCCATGAGACGACCAGTCCACAAACAACGCTGGGGGTTTGATAACACATGTAACACGTTCGCGTGGTGTTTATCGAGACCCAAATCTGACATGGAAGTGTGCATGCTTCATATGAAAACAGGTATCAGTTCTGTGGCTAGAAACAGAAACAGCCTTGGTTTGGATGCAAAATAGGAATAGGCTTGCTATTCAGGTAGGATCGATACAAACTCCCAAGACTTACCACTTTTATGCAGGCGTCTTCGTTGTTTTGTGGAGGAACAATCAGTGCGCCAATTAGTGCGGTGATAGTGTCCCTGTAATGAGTGTGCTGACGATGCAAATCAACTTTTGCAAATGCTCACACTTTCGAGCCCACCGACGTTGATGCGGAAAAGTCACCAATTCCGGCAACTGGATTCGCGGCATACTGTGGAGAAAGGTTGCCACCACTGTTATGTCCCATAGTGACACCACGGTAAACACCTTTTCCAAAGAGCTCTTTCTAATACAAGTCACGCGGCGTATGCAATTCGATTTCGCAAGAAGTTTTCCACGAGTTACACTAATCGCTCCGCCATTGCTAAGGGGCAGAAACCGAGTGCCGTTCAATTTGCGAATTCGAGAATGCCAATCATAATCATCATGTTAGTTCTTCGTATAGCCAACCCGTATTAGCAGTCATTTGATGGTTTGGAAAACCACCTTCACACTCGGATAAAGATCGTTTTAAATGCTGCTAAGTAGAGTTTTGAGACGCATTCCCTATCAAAACCAACCTTGGCGCCAATAAAGTCGAGTGACGCAGTAACATTGCTCAAGTCTCATCGAATTTCCCGACAGTGAGCACGCTAAGAGGAGGATCGTGGGCCATCAACTCCCATTGTCTAACCACCTATCCTTCTGCCTATCTGCCTGTGTGTAAGCGACATGAGGTAGTGTAAATGAAACTTCATCGGAGGGGAGGAATTAGTCGAGAGAACGAGAAGACAATTGTTCTGATGCACCGAGTCGATCGCATTGGACTGGAGCGTCTAGAAGCACTCAGAGGCAACGACTCACTTTGCCTAATTATAGTCCTCCCATCTGTCCAACATCTGTGACGATGTAGGCACCAATTTTCGGAATGGCATACAACCTGCAAGCCACGTTTGAACGACTGCCAGAGATGACTTGACGACAGCCGCCACGGTGGCCATCCGAGAAGACTGTTTGAATGTGGTGTGGCTGGAGCCACCTTGTCATTTGTCAGTTGCGTTCCCTAAGACGGGTGTCATGCAATTTGAAGTAGCCTGTTCAACACCGCATTTGAGCATGGAAGTTTCACTGGATTGAAGAACTTCCACCAGCTCCTTCCTCACTGTAGGGAGGAGGAGGCATTCAGGCGTTTCACAATGTCCGGATGGCATTGTTGGCTTACCGGGTGGGTCTAGGAGCAGTTTTTGGTGTGCGAGCCTAGGCACACCACGCTGGTCAGTGGGTATGCTAGTGGTTTTGGACGAGAATGATCTCCTGGCAAGAGGTGAGTCAGGCAGCCCCGTGGTGCATGGGTGACGGAGATGAGCTGAGAGTAGAGTCGCGATGAGTGAGTGCAAATGATCTGGATGTGCTGAGAGCAGTGCAAGTGGGCATCCGACTAGGCTGAAGCAACCAAGTATGCTACGCCTTCAGCCCATCAGGTGTGCACAGCAGCCCAGAAGAAGAGCTCATCACGTGGCGACATGCTCTCGCAGGTGCCCGTGTCTCGTCTGTTATTTGGCTGGTTATCTTACTCCCTCGATGACCACAGTTAGGGTGCAAATGG
>MIEF01006393.1:0-13752 GCA_001870725.1 Taenia solium
AGCCCTACCAAGCGCTGAAATCAACTCCTAGTTCCGACTTCATTTCGATGAAAAAGGAAAACATTCCACCACGATTGGGCAAAGAGTGTATTTTCTTAGATGAGAGGCGTAAAACAGACCAATGATGAAAGAAATAAGTAGGGAAAATGAGAAAGGCGAGAAGCCAACTCGAAAGTAATGCAAGGGGTCGAGGTGTTGCTCTCTACTACGCCAATTTTCTATGTGAGACGACAAATGTAAATGAAAAAAGAACAAAAAGTTGTTTTGAAAGGCGGCATCTGAAGATGCGGATGTGAAGGCATTCCTCACTACTGTCGTCGCCATCCTCACCTTCAGGAGCAATAGTTCTCCATCATAAACTAATAAAAACACAACACGAACTCATTCTTAGATGAGTTAACCAATTTTGTTTGCAGCAAGTCCTCCAGGTAGTGGCACCGCGTGGCCTCTCTTTACATGCCTTCTGCTCATGCAACAGTGCAAGATCATGTATTAGTTTTTAAAACAATCTCTTAGTACTCAACCTTTATTGGGATACAGAAGCAAATCTTAAATTCAAAACTTCCTCCTTGCTTTTAAAACACAGGTCTTGGGTCCGAGAAGACAGTTGTTAATACTGTAGCTAGTGCCTACATCACTTCAATTTCGTCCTGTCAAGCCTTATGGAAAAGCATTTCAAGTTGTTTCTGATTCAACGATTCGACCACCCGCTTATGCCACAGCATGCATTCAACAGCTTTGCTATGTTTGAGGATCAGTATCAACAAATAGAGGGAGTTCTCACTACTCAGCCAGCAAGGCAGTTGAGGGGCCAGTGGACTAAAGTTACATTGGGCAACGATACAAAGGAATGCAGACACACTAACAGATGTGATCAAAAAGCATCCAATGAGCTGACTTACCACGACCTCCATCTCATCTGGCCGTTTCATTCAGCATGTCATTCAACCCCATGCAGTTGTCCAGCAATGGTGCTAGCCATTACACCTACTAAAAGGCACCACGTACTAAAATTACAGCATCGCAACATTCCCAGTCACCCTGAGGAGTAGGAGCTATTGCGAGTTCACTCAAGCAGTGTGCAACCTCCCTTCCTTACACCTTCCTGGCACACCTGTCCCTGAAAGTGGTTGGAGGCATCTTGCCTTCTTTCCCTCAGCACAACCCTTCCACCTCACACCCACACACCAACCCACACACCAGCCCACTCACCCACAACTTACACACTTTCAAGGCCAAGCAGTAGCATTTCACTCTTCTAACAATTCACAACACACTTAGCAGTGGGACTCGAGCACCAAATGGGGACTGCACTTTAAAGCGCATTCATCACCTGTGCCAACAAAGTGCAACAAAACAGAATCAAAACATTTCCACACTTGCTGAAGCAAAATATGTTGCAGCTGTCACAGTCACATCAACAGACTGTTGCCAGCAGTGCTTCAAACCGCAACCGCACATCTCCATCACCAGCTCATGCATACGTATTGCAGTTCCTCCAGATTTTCCCATCCCCAAAGACGAAAGGAGACATCATACTCGGGTAGAATACATAGACATCTATTCAACATACCAGCGGCACACTCCACCAAGGTACAACGACGAGGCAAATGAGTCGTCTCATCACCAAAGCCCGTCATTCAACAAACCATCGAAGCATCACATAGTCCACTGCGCCTTGTCAAGCACAGTCCTCCGTACTCTCTTCGGCAAGGGTACTGCATCGTCAGTCTCCTCATCCCCTATGGCGTAAGATAATCCCCTATGGGATGGAGAAATGTGCCAACCATCACGCGTGTCCATGACCAGTGGAGATAATGCTGGCCTAAAAGCGAAAAGCCAAACTCCTCTCAACCATGCGGCACCTCGACATCCATTGTTACAGAATAATTAAGCTTTGATACGGCTACCAATCCGAAACCTACTGTCGCATCCCACGCATGCCAAGACAAACACCACCACTTGTTTCAGGCAGCGCAAATACACTCAATACCATCAAATGCCAAACGACCGTTAACACACACACACACACTCAAGACTCCTAAAACCGCACAACTTCATGTGACGTAAGCTGCATAGGTAAGAATCTGCAGAAGCAAGTGGAGCATGAAGTCGTCGAACACTTTCCGTTTCGCTCACAGAGTAATCACAGCCGGGTAACAAGTCACCCCACTCACTGCAACACACGCGTGGACGCCATTAAAAACGCCTATTTAGGCAAGCTATCCATACGCGCAAACGCGTCTACAGCCTGCATCTTAAGCCTCAAACATTAGACAGGCGATTATCGAACGAGGCAGTGAATTGTACAGAGATTCATACCCACATATCAAAGCCTCATAACATACCTACACTTCCAACAGCTCCACATCTGCTCCATTCCGGCTCCAGCTCATATCACAGCGATAAAAGCGACTACATCTGAACATCTTAGATTGATTGGAGAAGATACCAACATCTAATTCAACTTATCCAACATGCTTACCAAGTTACAGGGTTACTCTCGTTTCACTTCCGCGTGGAATTCACATACCGCACTCAGTACTTCATAAGTCCTCCAAGCACAAAACTGCGCTGCTTATGTACTGCGCGAATGCATAGTCCACAACGAGCAAGGAACCTTGCGGCAGCATCAATAGGTTGAATAATCGCAACACCTCAGCTGGCTATGACGACGACGACGACGAGTTCAAAGGCGCTCAACGCAGTCGCAGTAGCTTCCCACGGGTCGGCTTCTACATCCACATTCCCCTTACCACTTCTACCGTAAACAACGAGAGACGCCGTTGGCGGCCTGGCGAGTCTGTGATGGTGTTGAAAAGCGTCCCATAAACAGCAGTGAAGAAGCTGGTGGCGCAGGAGCCAGCGTTAGTCAATGGGACTGCTCACAATCACCATCCACCACCCCTAAGAGGCTGACAATATCAAAGAAAAATACTCTGTAATCGCAACACCTCAGCTGGCTATGACGACGACGACGACGAGTTCAAAGGCGCTCAACGCAGTCGCAGTAGCTTCCCACGGGTCGGCTTCTACATCCACATTCCCCTTACCACTTCTACCGTAAACAACGAGAGACGCCGTTGGCGGCCTGGCGAGTCTGTGATGGTGTTGAAAAGCGTCCCATAAACAGCAGTGAAGAAGCTGGTGGCGCAGGAGCCAGCGTTAGTCAGTGGGACTGCTCACAATCACCATCCACCATCCCTAAGAGGCTGACAATATCAAAGAAAAATACTCTGCTCGCAAGTTCCATGTGCAATTCGCGAAAAAACACTCTCGATTTGCTTTACGTCTGCAAGGACTTCAGTACCGAGTAAAGCCAAATGCTTGATAGATTTCCCACACTTTAACAACAAATGAGATCTCACTCGCCATAAAATCCTCCTTCATCAAGCAACTCACCACATAACAAGCCACCGGGACAGCTTCAATTGATCCCTTCCACTATTGTTAGGCGCAACGAACAAACGCGAGTGTTGTCTATAGACAATAAAAACTTCTCCACCTTTTCTTCTTCGTGAATCTCACCCAAAGAAACTATGCAAATGCAGGTGTACACTTCGAAATCTGTACGTATGTGCACATGACTACCAACTGGTACGTCCCATGCATTAGAAAATGATGACCTGGAAAATAGTATGAAAATGCAGCCCCCTACGCAATGAAAGAAAAATAAATAAATAAATGGCAAGGTAAAGAACATACACCTCGAATCGCAAAGACAAACAAACATTAAATCACCAAAAGAAACTGGACTACATTCAATAAAAAGCTTGCATTAAGTCTCGTTACTCTCTCTAGTCCAGCATTGAAACAAGCACCACCGCAACTCACCACCCTTCCCAACGGAACAGTAAGCTTTCCTCTCATGTCAACCCCAATCTCGCACTCGCCTCGATACTTCGGCTTGCGCCCATGTAATTATCCTATGTTCGTGCCAAGCGCACCGATATTGCCCACAACATGATCCACATCACAGGACCAAGGGGACGCCTCACCAGGTGACTCGATAATCTTGCATTGTCTGTCATTCCAAAAATCTTCCCAATGTCCGACCGCCACCATTGCAAATTCGTGGTGCTTAAAAAGGAGAAAAAAGAGAACACGGGGAGTGAATTCCAACGCAAAGCTAAAACACGCAAGCCTAAGAAGCGAAAATACCCCAAAAGGCAAACATTCAAGACGCCTACAAGGTGCGGCTCACACATCAATGCAAACATTTCTAAGCAAACATTTGCAGATCTCCAAGTGACCATTCTTTTGGCTCTGGATCTACCTCAAACACTAACTCGAATCAAACCCGAGGCTAGCTGCGACTCAATTACTACATAACTAACAACCTTTCGTAAACACTATCAACATAGAACCAGGATCACAAGGTTAACAAGCAATCGAAGCGCAAAGTGTCCCACGCCCTCGATTTCTGTCCCACCAAAGCAAACATTACAGCAATTAAACGAATCCACATTTCTCCAGGCCTTAAACAAGGAAGGACCTACTAACAACTAGTAAAAATGCGTAAAGCAATAGCAAAGTCTAGATGCATATTGAGTGCTGTTAGGTGACACCTCCGTTCCTAGAATAAAATGCTTTAATAGAAACATGCACTTCCGCACACGTGAACATCATAAACACTGCTCGTGCCAAGAACAGCCAAGTATTAACTAGGATCTTCCAAAATCCATGCGAACAAAGCCCCTCAAGCCAAAAAAACAAGCACACCAATAGCCACCCAAAAACTCACACCAGGATAAAATTCAAACAAGCCGCGCAAGACGCGGTAGGCAAAAAGACGAGTGCGATTAGACTTTGTCCCGACAAACTACTAAAAGTCTATTCATACATCTACATATTCATGTTAATTCGCAGAAATATTATTCGAATAATTACGCAGAGCAGCGTGCCTTTAAAAGAAATTTGGAGGAGGTATTACTGAAAAACAAGACATTGGAATTACAACTTCCTGTATAATTTTGCCTCCGGGGCGTGCCAACAGCCCCAGTCCCTCTGTTTCTAGAATAAATATTCTGCCTCAGTACTATGCCTTTTTTCCCTTAAAGGGAGCCTCGGGACACTACATTGGTGGCAGCGGAAAGCGGACCCGACTCTGATGGATTTTATCCTGCTCTATACCGCTTTTGGCAAACTCTGGCGGTGTGAAAGAAGTGCATGTGCTTCGAATGGGAGAACCTCTGGTATCTCGTAACAGAAGGGCTGAGATCGACGTCCAGCCTCGGCATCTCCCTCTTTCTCGTGTTCTGCAAGGAAGCTATTAACAACTGAAGAGACACTAGTCGTGAATTCCAAGTCCAGTGCAACTGCCGAGCAGGATCAGTGACGTTGTGGTCAAGCATCCTCTGTAAGCTCTCTCTCCTGTTCTCAGGCAACTTGCCTCCCTTCGCCAAAATGTGTATCAACAGGTGTAGAATGTGCAGGACGCCATTTGATAGCATCGTTTTATGCTTTGTACACTTGGATCATGCGCATCCCGTTCCTATGAGGCCCGATTGCCCCATTGGCTCAGGGTTCTATGATACCCTTGCGTTTCTTCTACGGCATCAGAGAAGCCTGGAATCACAGCATGTGTTGTGTGTGTCTCCATTCGTCCACAAACTTGGATTCGTGCCCCCCCCATCTTCCCTTGGGCCGCATTATCGTGGGAGAGGGGAACTAAGATATGCGCATTCGCTGCACCGAGTGCTACGCAGAATTGATGGTACTACAAGAAGACATGCACTCGAATCTCGATGGCTGGCACGGTTAGCTCGTGGGTGCTTCTCGCAGCACTGATTACGTTGTGATAGCTGACACGGGAGGCTGACCAAGGGGAGCGTCGGGGACGACGCTCGAAAGAAGAGAGGGGCTGTGTAATACTTTGTTTGTTCGAACTGTCCGTTTCGGTCACTTGGGTGGCCATATTGTGCCAGCCGGTTGGCCGGCCTCCGGGCCGTGTCCGGGCCGTGCCAACAGCCCCCAATCCCTCTGTTTCCAGAATATATATTCTGCCCCAGTACTATGCCTTCTTTTCCCTTAAAGGGAGCCTCGGGACGCTACAACTGCAATACATTGATTGCTGGAACTGCCGGTTTCAGTCACTTGGGTGGCTATATTGTACTACCTGGTTGGTCGGCCTCCAGGCCGTGCCAATAGCCCCGAGCCCTCTGTTTTCAGAATAAATATTCCGCCTTAGTACTATACTAGCTTAGAAAAGAAAGGTTTGGCATTGGCAAAAAACCCGTGCAATATAATTTAAGTGGATATGCTGCTAAAAACATGCACAATGCAATAAAATGTACCAAGAATGAAAAACATAAAAACAGGCAATTCAGCAGACCCTAAGTCTAAAACGTTGCAATTCTTATCAGTATGGTGATGTGCAAATGTCCCTGCTGCATTTGCACAGGAATCCCTATTAAACATACTAGAAAAAACATTAATGAAGTAAGCCAAAGTTAGGCAACCATTCATACGTTGGTAGCACACCCCTCACCCTCCCTTCCTTCTCTCCACCGCCCCTTCCTTCACGCACTCAAAGCCTTCCCCTCTGCCTCTCGCATTCACGTGCCACCTCCACCTCCACCTCAACCTCCACCTCAACCTCCTTCTACTCAGTCTTGCGCACCAACTCACTCCACCCACCCAACTACATGCCTACCACTACCGCAGTAAGGCACACCAACACACTACTGACACCCATTCGTTCAATCAGTCAGTCCATCAACACATCCAGTGGTCAACAATCCGCCTTGTGGTGGCCCTCAACAGGGCGGTTATCATGTTCATGGTTGCACGCCCACACCCACACCCACATCCACGCCCTGTAGAGAGAGGCAAAGTCTCCACCTATTCCTTGCTGCTGCCCACCGGCTTCTCCGCCTTCTTCGGCAGCAGCACCGCCTGGATGTTGGGCAGCACACCACCTTGTGCGATGGTCACACCGCCCAACAACTTGTTCAGCGCCTGCACTTATCGCACGCGCCTTTTAAGAAGGAGCTATTCATGAACCCACCTGCATTAGACCTCTCCATGTCTTCATGACGTGACCTGTGCCGGCTGATTGTAGACACTTCAAAGCATGGTGTAGATGGGGGCCATCGCGAATAAAGGGGTGATGCAACCCAATCCAGGTGCATAACATCTTTATGTGAGTCCAGCTAAGGATCTCAGTTGCAAAATTTGATCGAGTTAAATCATCCTGAGTGATTACACACTACTACGAACCCGAAAGTGCTCCTAGGCGTAATCGTAATCAATCATAGGTTCTTAGTCTACTTATTTATTTATGAGTAGGATGGCACCACCCAAACGATGCTATGTCCCATATTAGTAGCACAAGTGGCTCCCTGCCAAAATTATGCCTATCAGGGCTTTGTTTGTTGGTCAGGATGAGAAATTTAACAAATTACTTGAATTCTAGCAAACCGAAAGCCCACGGGGATACATTCCGGCTCCAAAAGACCTCCACGGGCTTAAAGTAACTCGAGAATTAATCGACTTGGCCGAACGACTGGCTGACAATGCTCATCAGACCTGGGCAAAGCGGAAAGTGGAAGAGCTTGAGGAAATTGGTGAGTCACTACTGCTCGAATCGTTTGGTGAAAGTGATCAATGAGGAATGTGAATCTAAATACAATCACCGTCATTCTGTCTTCTCTTTACCTAGGTGGCGGTGTTCACCAAATTTGGTGCCCTACGACATTCTGACCGATCGTGAACGCAAACGCTACCGTTGCCTAAATCACGAGTTGATTCGCTACCTCCGGTACTGGGGCTATCGCCTCGCCTGCAAACCAACCAATAAGCAGGCGGATACCACAAAAACCGGGACGGCGACGACGACAACCACCGCGTCAAATACAATGAAATAATTCGCTGGCGAACAGGATGAAGGTGAGTGCGGGCGCGCAGATGGGCTTGGTGTGGAGAGGGAAGGGGAGAGGGAAAATTCGTTAGCCAATGGGAAATCACGTCTGAGGTGAGGGGAGACGCCGACACGTGGCAGGCTGTCACCCCATGAAGAGTCTTCTGGGACCAAAATTTATTATTTTTTCATTATTACAGATGATTGTTTCCACTATCTTCTTCTTTTGCACGAGAAATGTTGACATTTGATTGCTCCTGCTCGGGTCATCCTTTAAGCCGATTCGCCTACGGTCTGCTGTCGAAGTTGCTGGATTATGTGGAGGGTGCCATGTCAACGGTTCGTGAGGACAAGCCGAGTCGTATGTTTAGTCGACACCAAAACCTTACACAAACCAGCGAGGATATGAAACTCCTCGTGAGGGTCGTTCTGCTCCTGCTGGAGCGCTACTTCAACACTCGCAAGTTCTACTTCATCGAACCCTACTCGGGCGCGTCGATTGAGGAGAAGAAAATGGCCACGATGTGGGTTTGGAATTGAAGTCGATCTACGGAGGTCTTGAGGAGAACAGGAGCATGCAATCATCCCATGTGACTGAAAACAACCCAGTTCAACCATCTATTCTCCTTTCCTTTGCCTCCAGGCTCTTTACCAGGCCCTTCACACTTTTGCGCCTGAAGACTCGCTGTTTCGGTGTCGACGTCAATGTGACCGTCTCCTGTCTCAAATGCCTCATCGAGTGCCTCGATATCAAGGCCATTGTGCAGATCAGCTACGCAGAGGACTTTGTTCGAGTCCGTCTCATGCCATTCTTCTCCCTCTGCGCGGACGACTTGAATCTCATCATCCGAAATCTCAACTCTGGGAGGTACTCCCATATCAAGGTGGCTTAGCAAACCATCAAGTAGGTGACTTCTCCTTGTACATGCTTCGGCTCCACTGTTCTGCCTTGCCAGGGCACTATTCGACGTGGGGTCTGCAGCATCGACTACCTCCACATGATCCTCCCACCGACACTGAAGACGGTGTGTGAACAAATTAGCAAGACAGGAGTAGGTGAGGACCTGCTTTAGGGTCATCTGCAGGTCACTTGTTACCGCATTCTCAATGCCCTCTACGTGTTGGGAACCACTAGTCGAAAGCACGCCGATCGACCCGAACTGATGGAAGAGCTGAATCGGTGAGAAGGCCGTTTTCACCTCGCATGATACTGTTGCTTCTGAAGGAGAGTTGATGGGTGGGTTTTGTGTGCCCTCATTTAGACACCGATCAATGCTGGGTAAATGTCTGGCTGCGTAGAACACCTGCTTCCCGGTAGCTTTCCTTGAGTCCGAATTGAGCGCTCACAATCCAAGGTCAATTGCATACAACACTGAAGAGGCCGACTAAACCTTCGAAGCCAGAGGTAAGTCTGTGTAAACCAACTTGTCAGCTTTATCGAATGGCCGTAATCAGTGCCAAGAAAAATTGACGCCTTCAAATGTTGAGCAGTACCTTCCATCCCCTGACGTCACTTCTACCTTTTAGACCTGCTTCAAGAGATTGGCGAGACCCTGTCCTCTCTCCACAAAATCATTGATGACATCGTCCACCCAGCCGGAGCCTGTTCCAGTGGCACTCAGAAGCTTCGTCTCATTGAAGTCACTCTCCCCATGTTATGCTCTTACCTGCCGGTCTGGTGGCGCAAAATCCTTGCTCAGCGACAAGACGCGCACCGTCGACCAAGCTCAAAGGCGGCCTCCTTCTTCCCCGACTATGAGGAGCTTCTGGCCGCTGTGGATGCTGAAGGTGGAGGATTGCTTAAACTTGGAGGCGGTGGTGGCAGTGGAGGTGACAGCGGCAACGGTGGTGGAGACAATACTGATGATGACGACGATGAGGAGAAGGGATGGGGTGCGGCCACCGGTCCGATCACCACGGTGACAGCGGATCTGATGAACCGTGTTTTGGCATCAGCGCTGCAGTTGATCCAAAATGATATTGACAATAGCAATGCACCGTGGATGACGAGGATCGCAATTAGGTTCTGGTGGCGAGACTCCTGGTATTTACTTTCTTACCTCACGATTTGCATTGTGTTCCACTGGTGGTGTCCACAATTTTATTCTAATCTGTGATAAGAAGAACCCATGTAGGCGGGTACAGAGGGGCTAAGAGGTGATGAGCGTGGCCAAAGAGGCTGAAGTCCGTGCAAGCGTTGGCTTTCGGCCTTCCCCTTGCTACCATTACAACGCAGTCGGATATTTGGGGAACACGGGGTGTTTGAGCCGAGAATCCCCCATCGATATCCCAGGTCGTGAAGAAAGCTGGTCAAAATACCAGTTTCTAGAAACAGAACGGTGTCATTTGTGCCTGACAATATGTCACTAAGAGTACAAGTACCGTCGTCTTCCATCACGTCCTTTTAAATGCCTCTCCAAAGCGCGAACACAACACATTGTTGGTAATGCAACCGTCGACATGCTTGGGAAGTACTTCCTCCCCGCCTCAGAGCGCCTCTTGCATCAGGCTTTCGCCGTGCAAAGTTGGGATAGACGGCTGGGTGAGAGATTGTCATTTGCATGTGTGTTTTCATTTCTCCTCACAAGCTGATCAAAACGGTACCTCAGCTATCCCTATCCAGGTAACGAGACAGACAAAGAGGGCGATTTGACAGCTGCCTGCGAGTTGTTAGTGTGCAATACGTTCGCTCTGTATCCCCTCCTCATCACCTTCGTCGACCGATATCGTGCCGAGTGGCTTAAGCAGCCCACCGTGGAGATGGATAGACTCTTCAGCGCTCTTGCCAATCTTTTCCTCGTTTGGAATGGCTCTCCAGTAGGCAATATTACAGCCATTACTGTGACCGAAATTAATAATCGTTCCTTCACCTACCTCCATATTTGACAGAACCTCAACAAACGAGAGGAGGAGACATTTGTTGGAATTCATGAGTTGGATACTCTGGCGCTAATAATGCCGACTGCAGAAAGAGGCACGATCTCTACTGATGTTGCGCCTCGCACCCTCTCTCATCATCACACTAGATCTAGTCAGTTCTGATTGCCTGGTTGTGTGGCACTTGTCTGGTGAAAGAGGGGAACACTCCCCCTAACCTAGGTTCTTTTATTCTTGATAGGGAAGGCGCCGAAAAAGGGATTCACCAGTCTACTGATTGCTTCAGTAAAGCGTCTCCTTCCAATTGATAAGTTGATGCACGCGTCTTAGCTACAGAGTTACGCATCCCCCCTTCCCATTGCTCCCTTCTACCCTTTCTTAGGTCCATGCGTTCTCGGTGGCAGGCAGCAAGAACTGGTCCAAAGAGCTAAGCGGATGTTCCTAATGGTTAGCTCACCTTTCCCTCCAAGCTATCATTACTTATTTTTTAAGCAAAATTTTGCGTCTTAATGGTTAACTTACCTGCTAACTAATTGCACTACTGAAGTAGTGAAGAGGGTCATTCTCCAATCGGGGTTATACATTTCTCCTTTACTTACTCCTGCCTATGCGCAGAGATCAAGCGCGCCGGTAGTTCCACTGCCTTGGCTTGCCGTTTGTTTTTATTTCTTTCTATTTCAAACATTCGCTTCTTCCGTTTCATCAGTCTACTTATTCCCATGTATATACTACTCACTACTATCCATTCAGCATAACGACACCAAAGGCGAAATGAGCACGTATTTTGCTGATTCTCATCGACAGGCGATGTAGTGACTGGTGCTGGCGGTAGCCATATTTGCATGGCCAAGTTAGATTTTTATTTTATAGCCTCCTAATTAGCTACTTTGTGTGTATTCGTGTCCCCTCCTCTCCCTCTCCCCTAGCTGCATCTCAATTGGTTAAAGTTGTCGTTGCTAGACGGCCTCGCATCTGATTGGGCGGATTGCCCACCGACTTCACCTTCTTGCCCATTTTCAGCATAAGGTGGAAGTTGACATCATAGAGAACCTTCAGTACGCCCTAGACAAGGACGGCGAGGTGAGTGCTATTCGAGTGTGCTGAAGCAGGGCTCTTCCACCCCATCATGTTGATTGTTGAATGCTTTAAGTCGGCGACGAAGACGTACCGATGGCAGGAGCTGCTATACGGCAAGATAGATCGGATGATCGCTCTGACCGGATGTCACGACGCCCTGGGTGTGTTCACGAAGGCGGAGATCATCAACCGCGTAATGACCTTGGCCAAGGTCATGCATACGCTCCACCTCGTCAACGTAAGTAATCACTACTGTGGAAATGACTCGTCAAGTTGATGATGAGCCACCTGACTTGGGCATTTCCTTCCCCCAAAATGCCAGCACGAGGCGTAGAACAGTGTGGTAATCCCGAAAGATATTTCAGAATTCGTTTGCGTTGCCCCTTGACCCTATCCATCTCCGGCTTATCCACCCATTTATTCCAGATCTGATTGCCCATCTTGTTGGAGCCACTGAATTGTGCTTCAAAGAGTCTACTCCTTTCAATCGACTAGTTATTCATCCCTCCTGGATCCGTTCATTCATTCACTGTGCTTCTATCCATCTACTCACCCTGAATGCACTCATTGGATGTCTCAATTTTTACCTCCGTTTACCATGATTGCTTCCACAGTTCTCAAGTCAGTGAATTTGCTCCGAATCTGCTTATCTCGAATTCTTCCAACTACCCGAAATCATTCATCTGCCAGTTCATCTCCGCGGCATCTACCTCTTTCGTATTTGTACAGCCGCTTATAGTCCAACCTTGGTGCATGATGTCTTTTGAGCCCATAGTCCTGGTTGAGCTGGTTCTAACTTATCCTTGTGATGAAACCGACATTTCATCAGGACCGTAGGGAATTCAAAACCTTTCACTTTTAAGCATGAAAAGTCAACAAATTTCCAACCTAGACGCGGTTTTAATGTCCTAACTATCTACTCCTCTTAATAGCTGACATGTATAGTATCAGGTATCCATTTGTTCGCTTTGGCAGTGCGCTCAGACAACATTTATGAGCACGCTCTCTAGAACAATTCACCTCTTGATCTACTTTCTTTTTCACCAGCATGTTATTCTAACAATCCAGAACCGAGGCGCCTGAAAGAAGCTCGTTTCAACACAGCGCAAGCATGCGGTAATGACGTGTTCCCGAATGCAGTCATTTTGTGCTCTGCCACGTCACCGTGCCATAACCCACTTCCTTATGGCCTACCATGACGGGTGGTTGAGTCATGAACAATCACTAGGTGTTCAGTTGATTGAAGAAATCACGGGAGCCTCACTGGAGGAGAAAACTCTATCTGCCACTAACGCTCCAGTCCCTACCCCCATTGCTGGAATGGCCCATTCCAGTTATTCTGGTGATGCTGGAAGTGGTTTTGCTGATGCTACATGGACGAATTCCGGCAGTGGTGGTGGAAGTGGCGATAATGGGAATATGTCGATCGTCGCGAAAGCTATCATAGAGACCTCTGGACAACATCTCTCTCTCGGGTGGAGTGGAAGCGACGGTGGGGGTGGCGGAGGTGGAGGCGGTCCAATCACCTCATCGTCCTCTGCCCCTGCGACCAACGAACAGTTAGAAGGTAGTGCAATGCCGACAAAAAAGAGTGAGCATTCGATGTTTGCGACAGACTGCTGCGCCACTCCTGATCCTTTGCGGCAACTCCTCACTGCGCTCTGTAGAACTGCTATGGACCAGGCGCCTGACGATCTGCTCTACCTAGCGTTCGCGCACATCATGGCCAAGGTATGCGTTCTTTTAATGAACTGATTGCGAGACGATGGGAAAAAGGCAAACCTAATTGGAAAAGACAACTCTTTCCCCAAAACTTGCCTGACACTTGCCCACCTTCTTTGCTTTTAGAGCTGCTCGGGTTAGGACGAGGACGATGACGCATACTTGGCGGAGAAAAATCTCATGGGCTTCTTTACGAGCTTGGCTGGACTCATGAA
>MIEF01006397.1:0-15099 GCA_001870725.1 Taenia solium
TTACTGGTACCCATAAAATAGCAGCAATCCTAGTGTTTGTGCTCTTAATTCTCTAATTATGCTGCTGACTGAACATACGTGCTTCCGTAATTAACTGTGCTACTTGTTTTATTTTTCCTTCGAGTGTGATTGTGCATGGGGTTTTTAGTGATAACAAGCGGAAGAAGCTGTCCGAGTGCTTGCTTCATTGCGTTGGCGCTGTTGTTAATTGATGAAGAAAATTGGATGTTGATGAGTACGATGCATAAACTGGAATTCCTACCTCCAAACAAGGTTTCCCCTTTCTAGGTCACGCCAGTATCTGATGTACCATGCACTGATGCATCAATTGAACATGCTTCAGCAAACACACTTGTGACTAGAAAGTTTGCCCATGTTTTACCCCTTCATGTGTGCCATTTTACACCCATCTATTTTTTCAGTATCTGGGCAATTTTGTCGGTTCATTCGGTAGTTGCAATTTACTTATGAAGGTTGGAACAATTAGGATGCAAAGGGCACTACATTGGTTGAATTAAACCTTATTTGATGCTTTTGTCAAAATCATCGAACTCTGCAAACTTAATGTCATCTTGAGAGGCCTCTTGGGACGATTATCTCTGAAATGCTCATAACTGAGGCGTCTAGTGAAGATGCAGTATTATGGTGACTACCTTGGAGACAATGCACTAACCATCTCGGCGTGTGTATCCCCGCTGCCGCACTGATGTGGCTGCCTCTGCGTGGTTTCATTCCTTCTTTTAGCCGTAGTGGTATCTAGTCCTGGACGTATTACTTCTTTACCATGGAGCTAATAGTTTATTTACGGTCGTAGGGCCATAGACAAGATGTGGGCTTGGCTCCACCCGCATTCTCTTGCATCGAAAAGCATTGATTCAGTTTTATATTGACATTTCGCCTACCTGTTTATGTGGCTATTTGGTCGGTAGGTAGCTGAGTTGATAGGCAGGCAAACGTGAGAGATTTGTTTTTTCTGTGAAGAACTCCTCACCATCGTTTTGATTTTGTTGACAAACGGACCTTCTTTGAAGGTTGCTGGAGTATGGTTCTGTGTCGGGGAATTCAGTTGCGGATAAATGTGGTAATTGGTCGACCTCTGTCTTCGAATGATTGGCAGTGCACTTAGAGTACACCTCCTCTTGATTTAAACCAATCAAGCAGGGGGATATTCAAGCGGAGTTTTTGGAATACCGAATGAGAATGTTCTTATGAGGTCGTGGCCACCCCGAGAATGAGGTGCGCCGCCTGACGGAATTGTTTGCGATGAATTGATCTAGTGATGAAGGCCAAACAGGTAGTGCTAAGGTCTCTCTTCAAAACACCACATTACTCTAACTTAAGTAAGAAAATATTTCCAACGCCAGCACTTGATGTCCTTTCGTGGGGCCTCAGCTAATACCACTTTTTATTATTACTTGCAAATATTTGTCAAAAACGTGGCTTCACGTTGCCTTGAATGCTCTGATGCGCTATCTAAATATAGACATCCAACTTTGGCCGATCTCCTTTTAATTGGCATTGATCGGTAAATGGACCAACCGGTGGCGAACATAGTTGACCACTTGCGCAAGTTTGCACTGAAGGAGCGGCTGGATGCATTCGTGAAGCAGACATCGAAGAATGTGCAAGGCAATGCACCCACCGTCCCCATGCGTGCGGACTATCGGGTGCACCTGCTTGATCAGAGTGGGTGCACTTTCCACATCGTGCGGGACCAGTGGTGCGGCTGCCTTGCTGAAAATCGAGAGGTCTGGTGTCTCTAGGAGCCATCATCGTCGTCAGTTCTATTTAGTGATTCTACCGCAACTTGGAATATCAATCCTTATGATTCTGATGCCATTTCGAATTGTGCTTGTGATTATAAAATGTATTAGCACTGCCATGACTTAGCTCTATCAATGAAATTCTAATAGATTTTTGTCTTTCTATACTTGCCCATAATTTCTTAGCGACTCTGCTCATGCAGCTGCGATTAACCCGTGTTTGCGGCATTCATCCATTTTTATATCAGTTCCTTCCTAGACCATGCATTCGCACATCTTGAATCGTTTATGCCCTTATGCCCACAGAAGTCGTAAGCCTCCTTGTCAGAGCATCCCCTTCATCCCTTATGTGTCAGTTAATTTGCCATATCGTCTACCCACTTATCACTTCATCTTTTAGCACCATCAACCATCTCTGACTTTGTTTACAATGCCGTCTAGTCCTCTATTCTCACCTAAAGCTAATTTATGTCTGTGCGTTTTAAAAGGCAAATATTTTGAGAATTGGTGTTGGTCTTGCCAGTAAGCATGGCATTCTCTTTGTTCTTGACCATAAACTTCATCAACAAACAAATTTGCAATATTATGCATGTCCTCATGAAAGTGCACTTTGGACGACCATTCATGCTCAGAGGTGAGACTTCAGCATGTTAGGAATACAGATGGCAGGATTAATGTGCAAGCACCCATGCATTCTCCGATGGCGCGAGTGATTACCGCTATGTCTCCGGAGTATTCCCCTGCAGTCTTTGTTCGTATTTGCTCTGAGCCAAGTGCAGATTTGTCTGCTGGCTTGAGGTGAGACAAGATCGACACCGACTAATTGTAGTCATTTGCGTGAGATTCACTTGGTTCCACTTATCGGCGGACAACGTTCAACTGTTATGAAATGCGTGAAAAGGTTACGGGGTACGATGATTAGGACCATCCCTGTTCCGAGTACGCCACTTTCTCGTGGGGAGAGATGGCGCCCGTTCCTTGATTACATTGATGTTTTCTGCTTTTAAGCCTAATAGGTGTTGCATTAAGGCCTCTAGTGTTCCTACGAATAGGTTATTAAATCTAGATAGTTCAAGCTCCCACTGCATAATTCCTATGCCTAGTCACTGTTATTAACGAGCAATTAAGTCCCGTTAAACTGGTCATCATTTCCAGCTGCTTGTTCGCATCTGCACAAAAGCACCGCAACACCTATGTCGGATGCTGCTATTAACTTTATTGTCCTTTTCGTTCGGACAATAAGCACGAATCACCCCTAGGTTTCGAACTGTTGCCTCCAAATAAGCGAGGTAAAAGTGCGCGTTTGTCAATAATGTGCCTCATTCCTTCCAGTGTTCGAGCAGCACTTACTTAACCTTTAATTATTTATAGTTTACCAAGAAAGAGAAAATATGTTTGCATAAAGCCACCTTTCACAGAACAATTCGCTTATTAAAACACTCCGAGACCGTGTATGGCATATCATGAAATATAGACAGCTTGACCCGCTCTGCACCTACCTGATAGATGTTCTTACGCCAAAATCACTGGAGACCTCAGCCTGCATGCACATTCGTCAAAATTATGGCCATTTTCAACAGCACAGCCATGCTACAGGCAACAGTTATGCGAATAGTTTAATTCCAGCCCACATTGAACACTTCTGCTGTCCACAAAGAGGAGTTTGTAATCGTAGCAGCTGTAGCAAAATTCATGCCCTTTATCATGACTAGGTTACATGAAAAGTTAGAGAATCACATTATTCTCCTTCGCATTATCAGGCTAAATTGGGGTTCGTATGGACCGAGGATTCAGTGCAGGGAATAGAATTGCAATAATTCAAACAGAGTAGAATGACGCGAAGCAAGGCAGTGGGGAGCAAATTTCGAAGCGTCTCATGATTTGAACTTATGACTTGTATAATCTGTAGTTTATCTGATTGATAGTCCCGTCGACATGAGGGATATTCAAGGGTCGATAGCCAATCCGAGACCTGTGTCAAACCGTCAGTGAGATGCAGGGCTTGCACTATACACAAAACTGGCTATTTCTGCGAAGTTTGGTTAAAATCTTGGAAAATTCCTCTGCAAGAAGATGTACAACAAACGCCCTGCTACAAGCCAGGATTTATTCAGCAAAAACCAATCGGAGAGCCTCGCAAAGTCCCAGGTTGGGCGGATTGTCGCAGGCAACTAATAGGGGGTTTTACAAAGATCGCAAGTCAACTGTATAAATTGAAGGTGAGAGTGGGTACAACGATTTTAAAGCAAAATAAAGAAAGTGCCAAGCACTGAGAATTCTTAGGTATTTGCAATGTTTCTCTCTTGCTGACTAGTAAAACTTCGCTACCAATCTTATGGCAAGTGAGAGGCAGTTTGTTTTTGAATAAGTTTGAGAGGCGAACAAATGTATTGGAGAATACTTGACAGAAATGAAGGCAGACACTACAAAGGAAGCCCAAAATGGTGGCTTGTTAGTTGCCACGCGTGCCTGCATAGGATGTAGGACTGCTCCTGAAAAATAGCTCATTTTCGTTGAATGCGATAGGTACGGTGAATAACAGGGAAAATGAGGACATCTATAGTGCTACTCACCCATGAGTTGCTCCACTACATAATATACAATAAGATGCGTGTTACGTAGCTTCACTGCTTGAAGATCAGCAGAGGAAATCAGGTCTTATACGTGACAGTGAGCGAATGTCGCACTGGTGTGCCCTGCACAAATGTTGATATGGATCCATAACATAGCACGAATCGCCAAAATCATTCAGGGTATTATTGTGCTTGAAAAGAGTTCGACTTATTCTTACCTGTTCCGCTTTAAACCTGAAAGGGTGCATCTAGCATAATCTCTTTGAAAGAGCCACCGCTCACGAGAGAATCATTTAAACAGTTCTCCTGCATCTTCAAAACAATTGAGCCAAACCTGCCACTTGCAACTCATCAACCTTCTATCATTAGTCTTTCTGCCAATCTAGTGTTTTACCTCGTCTACATCAGCGCAAACAAGGACGCCTTGAGATCGTAATTAGACTGCTTACAACTATTATGTTCCTTTGCTATCAAATGATGTTCTGCTACGGACACTTAAGGTTTATGCATCCCATCACTGGCAGACCAATGGGACCTGCAAAGACTCCAAGTCGGAAGAAAACAACTTCCCTTAGTTTCCATAAAATGTTTGACGTAAAGCTGTATTGATTTATTACATTTAAGTAAGTGGAGTTTTGGATACCTTCATCCCCATAAGTAACAGATTTCGCATGACTAGACAGCACGAAACAAACTTCTTAGAATTTAAGGCAAAAGTATCGCAACGAGAAACCAACTGGGAAATAGGCACGGTGTTAACGGAGGTGGTTTGGGTAAAGGTTTGTGGAAATTGCCACTGCCGCAGAGCCAATAACTTGTCGTTGTCACGCCTCCTTCAAAGATAAGTAACCTACGATACTTAAATTACAGCCGCCGATTTTGTCCAATATTGTCTTTGTCTTCTCTCTAGTGTGCATTCTAAAGGCTGGGGTAGTACCATTATGGGTTGGGGTCATGGTAAATGGAAGTGAAACAGACTGAGTCCCACTAACCAGCTCCGGACGATTCCATGTTAAGTGCTCGATTTACGGTATTGCCGAAAAGGCAATAACTAGGCATATATATGAATAATCTCTCATCATTATATTGCCAAGCAGAGCGTATATAGGTTCCAATTATAGGGGTTGGATGCGATACTTCTTTTAAAATACTAAATCAGCAGAGCGCTTTGCACACTGAATAAGCAGAAAACTGATGTTGTTAGGAAATACCTACATGCATCAATCATTTTAGTGACTTGATTGCCAAAAAACGATGTCAACCGCAAAGCTTGATCTCAGAAAGGAAGGTCGGTGGTGTCGCCCAGCATATCATAGTTAGCACGGAGTGGACAGCCCCATGAAGCCTACGCATGCACCTTTGGCTGATGACTAAAATTGAATTTTTGGAAGCCGGCTTTGTGGTACCCTTCATGCCGAACGTACCGCCTGAGTGCCGTCTTTAATGCATTGGATAGAATCGAATAACTACGAGCACACACTCAAATTACCGCCAGGCAGACCGGTGCGTAGCCTCAGGGGTACTTCAGTCAAGTGCTTTATAGTTCAAGTTCCACAAACACTAAGGTCGAGAGCCATCGCTCAGACCTCACCCGCGTGGTGACATTCACTACGGACTGGCGGTCGCAAAGCCACCATGTAAGCGTCTACTATCGCTTCAACCTACAAAGAGCAACAATTGAAGTCGAGTGGCGTGTACTTTGGGCACTTCTGGAACACCGGTTTGTGTGCATTAGAGTGGGATATAGGTATGTCGGTAAAACTGATAAAGAGTCAAACGCAGCGATAGGCGATATAGAGCGTTCAGAAAAATAGCAATCGACACGTAGCATTCCACGCTAGTTTGGCGGGTTTTTCAACACAACTATCGTCCATTTGCTCCACGTGCTAGATAAGGAAGCGCATGGGTTAGGTTACCACCCAATCAGTGCGAGTTAGACAAGCTGTCAAAAAAATGTCTTTCTTTTATCTAGAAAGAAGCCATTTTATATTCTGCGTTTGCAGTCATTATGCTGTATGTTGGGGAATTTCAGTAAAACTTTGAGACTCATTCAGCGCAGCAAATAAAACAGACAAGTCGTCCATTTTAGTCACTAAGCGTGAAAAGTGTGCGCCTAAAATATTAAAATTGGATCAAACTTGCTACCGAAAACTACACTTGGAGCCACAGCTTGAAATTACCTCGCAGACGTCCTAGTTGGCAAACGTTTTGTAAAACAGTGCACGAGTCCCTTAGAGGCTCAACAACCTGCAGTGGCGCAGACATTACAGAAATGGTTGTGATGCCAGCAATGGTGCTAATGCAAATTGATACCTCATCGTAAGTCTCAGGCGCCACTGCAACACCTGCCTTCAATGCTTCCGCAACAACTTTGCAATTTCAGAGTAAGTTCTACTTTCTACCCTAAACTACTTTGGAGCCTAAGATTGCTCGAATATGCATCAATAAACATGAAAATGCAGACTACCAAAAGCCAGTGCTGCCAGTCAAAGTTTTGTAGCAGAAGGTAAAAGTCTCCCAATCGGGTTTGCAGACGACTTACGGTGGGTAGCATACGCCGGATGAGAAGGTCTTTTTTCTCCCTTTTTTTTCTCTTCTCCAGTTTCTATTCCTCCTTTCGAGTAGTACTACACCATGTTAAACACATGTTAAACGATATTTATTTTTCTTGAGGCATCGAAAAATTGTCGGAAAATTTGCAAACCTACTCGCCCTTTTTTACTTGTCGAATCTCTACATTCAGCCCTTTGAATGTTGGTCTTAGACCAGGATTTTCTGACCATGCTCCTTCAAAGACGGCCGTGTAAGCCGGTGGGATGTCTGTCTTAAAAAGGCTAATAAGGAGATAAACTAAAAGGAACTGAGTACTTCGCGATTGAAAGGAGTGTAGGTCGACAGGAGACTTTCGCATATAGGCCTCCGCAGTATCGGCGCAGAGCCTTATGTGCGTCACCTCCTTGACATGTTTTCCAGATTGTTTAGTAATCCCGCATTGCTTTACTGCTATAGATGCAGATCAGGTGAAATCAAATGTTTACCTCACGAGTTTTTGTCTTTAAGCTCAATCCTGGAGAGATTAAAAGCAGATTCTACCTGGCACTAACCCCAAACCTGTTTTAAAAATGCTGAGACACCCAACAGATCTAACTATTTTGTGGGAAAACCTTAATTGACCCAGTCTATCCTATCTGCACAATGCTGCCAAGCCAACGTGGCGGTATCTTGTAGGGACAATAAATATGCACCTGTGACCGAAAGGTAGGGTTTCCTTTGCCCATACCTCATGCTAGAATCCCTTTCACTGGAAGATCTTCAGGTCCATATGGTTTTGTCTGGCAGAAGATTTCGTGTACTATTATGGAGAATGCACGAACGTCACCTGGCTTGGTTCCCTGCAAAGCCACTTGTCTATTAGATTGCAGATTCTAAGAATATCGAGGTCGATGATTTTTAAGACCCACCGGCAGCTTACAAGCCAATTAATGGATTTCAGCCTTCCATGGGCTCTAGGACTCGTGCTATGTGGGCATCCCATTCCCTTCGTAATGCCTGGGTAAACACATACTTCATGCGCAGATGGAGAGTCGCTTAAGTGGCATGCAGCCGCATCTACTCACCCGAACAAAGTCAGTCATGAGAGAGAGAGTTTGAAATCTTAGTCGAATGTAATGCCTTTGTTGCTGGTTACATCCTACACACAAAAATGCGTCAGCAGGTAAGTGTGTAGAAAGCTTTTGTGCAAAGTGGAGTGTAACTACATCTAACCAAGGAGTTCTCTCTATATCACAAGCATCAACACTAAGAAAAGGAAGTGCAAGTAACTTCCACATGCCGTAGGAAAAATAGGCGGTAGGTTAAGCATCACTGTTGAAGGTGAATGAGACCTGTGGGTGGGGCTGGTCTGCTCTCTGAGCTGAGGGCGAATCGGGTAGATTTACAAAAGTGTGGGTGTTTGCCAAGTTTGTTGTGCAACAGTTGGGGAGGGTGAGGAAGTGGACCGAATTGACTTAAGCAATTCAATCCTGGCTTTTTATCAGCAGATTTTAGGCTGCATTCTTTTAGCTGTATTTTTCATTCCTTATTGTGAAACAAATAATTTTCCATTTATTTATGTTAATTAGTAAAATGCAATGGCAAGATCAAACCTCTTTGTGGGTAAAAGCACGACATTCCCTGTTCAGGCGAATAGCCATAACCGCGTTTCTGAGTTGTGATGCATGAGTTATCGTAAAGGTGATCCGTGCAAAGAAGCACATTTAAGGAATTGGAAGGATTAGAGGAAATGAGGATGCTGACTCGCACACCTCGTTTTCCCATCTAATGCTTTTATCGCATTCCCCACACTGGTGGATGCCACCATCAGGGGAATCAGCCTTTAACAATCACAAGGACAAATGTGTTGCAGAATGGAAAGCGACGTGAGTAAGCCACATGCATTACTGATGCACATCTTTGAGAATAGTTTACACAAGAGGACGCTGATAAATCCAGAAGAGGTCCAGAGTCAGACCCGTTGATCTAGCCTCTCTTCTTGACTTCCATCCTACTGATTTTGGAAGGCTTTAAGCCGTAAGGTTAAGGCTAGTGCAAATAACGTATGTGCAGCCTACACAAACTCGTCAGCAAATCATAGATATTATTGGTGCCATAGGGGTTTGGAATAAGTCATGCGTGAAGGCTATGCTCTAGATTGGTACGTTTCAAAAAGTGCATCAATAGTCGTACGTTATCACCTGTGGGGAGCCTTAGTAACAGTACTCAAAGAATAAGATTGGAGGCATCCAGCGTCACACAGCATCTCGTGCCTAACTTCTAGCATATTTGCAAGTTGTCCAGTCAGCTCTAGGCTCAGTAGAACGCGAAATAGCGCCAATTCTTCATGTGGACTTTAACACCTTCTCATCGGACGGCTCCCAGGGGACAAATTAGCAAGCCTTTAAAGACGACCTCGTGGGTACTTCATGTTCAGTTTCTATTCACATAGTTGCAAGCTGTGCCACCTCTTAGCAACACAACTCTCCTCATCCTCAACCGAAGTGCAGGACTATGAATGACAAAACGGCACCAAGCGATAAAGCACAAAGGACCCACTGCCAGCTATTCCCACTCACATGGACATCTAAGACCTACGCAGGTGCCTAATGGTGGCACCAATCACCTCGTTTGTTTAACAGTACCGTGTGCTGAATTGGCATCCTTTCTTATCTTTCCAAGCACCTCATTATCCACACCCACTCCTCTTCGCATTCTTCAAATTCTCATTCCATCCCCGAGGCTAAGCAGAAGCATGGCATTTCCAACACTTCACAACACACTCAACAGTCAGATCGAAGCATCAATCGGAGACTTCAAGATGCACCTATCACCTTGCCAACAAACTGCTGCCATATTAGGACCATTTTATGCCTTTTAAGGCAATATGGCGCAGCTGTCACATGGTCACACAAATGAGCTACGGCTAACAGTGCTTCAGTACACAAATAAGAACATCACCATCACTAATGTATACAAACGTACTGTAGCACCTTAAGCCCTCCAGTACCCTCAAGAAGAGGAAAATGAGGAAAGCAGACACAGTACCAGGCTGAAATAAGTACATATCTTTCGCATACCGACGATCGGCCAGGCGAAAGCATAGCGGCGAGACAAACAAGTGGCCCCATCACAAACACCCGTCATTCTACATACTATCGACGCATTAAACAGTCCCCTTCTCTCCCTAAAGTGACGCTTTTCCTGCTCCTCTTGAATGTGATTGTGCTGCATCGACAGTCGCCTCTTCATTCTCTGTTGGAAAAGCGGATTTCATGAGGAATGGAGGAATGCTCAGTAAGTACCGGTCATAAAGCAAGAAATCAAACACCCGTCAGTGGTACAGCCAACTGACCATGGCAATGATAGAATAATTCAGCCTTGGTATGGCTACCATTCTGGAACCTACAAACACATCGAAAGCATGCGATGACGACAGGCCCAAACACCTGACTTAGGTGGCGCTAGCACACGCAGTACCATAAACCGTCAAATGATGGCTGTGCAGCACACACAAACATTTCACACAGCCTAAACTACATGTGTTGGAATTTGCGAAACAGTTGTTTCCCTTAAAAACCAATCACATCCGGGCAGTAGGTTACCCCACTCAATGCAATTCTCGCATATGGTTGCCATGAAACAGGCTTTCGGAAGTATCCAAACAGTTACCTGATATTGGAATGAACCATGTAAAGACTCATGCTTATGCACAAGACCTCATGCCATAACTACACTCTCGATCGCTTCACAGCCACTTCGTCATGGCTTCACCTCATACAATACTGCTGTCGAAGATGACGAAACGAGTAATAACGTTGGCTTCAATTTTACAGCAAACTACCCCATAGAAAAGTAGTTAACAAGTTGCAGATTTGCTTTCAACTCGCCATCGCGTGGCACTTACATACCGCACCCAGTCTTTCATTAGGCCTTGAAGCACAAAGCTGATCTGCTTAAGTCCTGTGCGAATGAAGAATCTACAGTGAGCAGAAGTAAACTCCAGCAGGATCAACTACTTGGGTAATTGTAGCGTCACAGCTGTCGTCATCAACGACGACGATGACAGGTTAGTTCCAAGAGGCCTATTACGATCTCAGCGGCTTTCCATGGATCGGTGTCTGCGTCGACATTTTCCATGTTAATGCTACCGAAGGCAACAACGGATGCTGCAGGCAGCATCCTGAGCTTGTGATGAAGCAGAAAAGCGCCCATAACCAGCGTTAGGGACGATAGCAGCAGAGCAGAAAATTTTGGTCAGTAGGACCACCCATCAACACCAGTGTCATCATCACCGTACTTTAGAAGCAGAAATGGGGATGTTGTCTTCATAGGGAGTTGAAAGGTAGCTGCAGCGTTATGGAGTCCGAGGACCATCGCCCGAATTCCACAAAGCCCGTTTGGGACTATGAAAGCCGCCTTTCCTACGTCTGATTCTGCTATTTCTACCTGCCGACATCCTTATTTTAAATCTAGCGTTTAAAACCACTTCGTTCCAAACAGATAGTCCAATAGGTCATTTATATGGGGTAAGGGGAAATAGACCATCCTAATTACGCCGTTCGAATTCCCGTAGTCAATGCAGAGTCGAGGGCTACCACTGCTTTTCTTTGCATGAGTAAATTGGATTGTTCATCTGTCATTACAGAAACAATTTTGGTACCCTCAGGCTGCGAGACGATACTGAGTGCTATTATTTACTTTCATCTCTCTGTCTTCTGGCCCTTGCAGCCTTCATTGCAACTGCATAGATTGATCCGTGATGACGTGTACACTTAAATATTCTATGTTAATCCATACAAGAGCTGTTTCAGGTGCACATTACATGGGCGAATGGAGAGTAGGTGTTGTTTCACGTGCGCAAAACCTAGCTGTCCGATGTTCGGTGAGATATTTGGCGAGCAATATGATAACGCAGAATGGTAGAGGAAAAAGTGGGGGCTGACAACAAAAGGCAGGATAATTTATTCCTATTTCTTGATGGGTGGCAAAACTTTCACACATTCTACACAAAGCATTCGGTTTTGTTTTGTAAAGGGCATGTGAATGTAGGCAATGCTTCATACACTTCATTAAATATGGTCTACTTACTAAGTTTTTGTCAAATTTGCTGAAGCTTAGCTGGCTTGAAACTGCACAAAGTAATCACTCCCTCCTTGGCTCAAAATGGCCCGGTATACAAGCACAACCTCAGTCTTTGTCCAACTGGCTCAATTCCCTTAACCCTCATCCACGTTTCCTGCAGCGCACTCGCAGTCTTGCACTACTCTGACACTTTAGGCAGCTATTTTCATGACTCTTCGACTGCATACCTTGTCTCGAGCATCGGTTTACCTAGTGAAATCATTCCGCTACGTACAATTGTTTCATTCACAAGCACTAGTTGGTGCAACAGAATGAAATGTTAGTATTGGAAACATCCAAAGGTAATTCACACCCAGGTCAACTTCAACACACCCATTAGGTGTTTCCTCTCATCCTTTTCAAGTATGGGTCACGGAATCTAACAAGCGGTTCTATGCGGATTATTCTGTCTGCGTGGCATGGCACCATGGTTCACAGAGGATCAAGTGGTTCTGTTGTAGCGCGCTAACAATTCCAATTTTGATGTTTAAAGTGCGTATTGCAAACCGTGGAGATAAGCAAATCATGAACGTACACCACAGAAGGTGGGTGACCCTAAAAACTTCAAGTATTTAAGTGGAACGAATGTTCCACACGCAAAATGCGGCACATTTCTCGAGGTACTCGAAAGCAGTAAGCAGGATGAAGCCCATAAAAATTATAACAAAAATGCTTCTTTTTAGTAATTGGAAAATGTAATGAAGACTGCTGCCGATTTCACTGTGCGATTTGAAACCTCGCTTTTCTCGAAAGTGTAGTGTTTTCAACTTTTTTACTTGCTCGCGATATTTGATTTGAGATATGGCCACATGTGTACAAGTGCACATGCGTGAGAAGGGAAGTAACAAATATTAGAATGTCAGTAAACCGGAAATTGGGCCAGGTGGTGGTATCATCTTAAAACTGCAGAAGAAACACCTGCATATCGACTCAGACCATACATGTAACCAGAGGTCTGAAAAAAACTGCGTAGAACATAAGATTGCCATGCAGACATTCAAAGCCCCAGAACAGGGATATCTTCGGCAGGAATCCGTGCCTGCTTTGTTTTCTTGATCACCACATACTGAATTTTGCTCATGTTTAGACTCGCTATTGAACTGGAAATGCGGGCATCGGTATCTACAAACCTGAGGCTATCTTTGACTGTTCTGAATATTGCTTGCTGTTCAATTGAACGATTTAGTCGTGTGCCCACCATTGGCAGATATTGCTGCCTGGATGTCTTCTATGTTGACAGTCCCGCAATTCCAAGCATTCATGTGCCCTATGATGGTAACTTGTGGTCTACCGCCTACCTCACTCGTGGTTGCGGTGTTTTCCTTAACTGCTAGAGCTCTGCAATGTTTTTCGGCCATCAGTTAACTTATTAATTGGCTCTGACCCAATGGGCTTAAAATGGCTCTTCGGGTGTAGACATGTCAATTACTCCAGGATTTAACTGATACTGAGGTGTTATTGTGGATCCACCATTATGCGCACGAGTGTTAACTCGAGTTCCATGGCTGCGAAGGATACCAAACGCTGTGTAGCCATACTACTTGACAGGCATTGCATCTGAACCACAGATATCAAGGTAGTTGTGACACTTGGGATGGATTACTGCTCTACAACTTAGTTAAACTTTATTAATCCTCTTCAGGATATCGTGGAGCTTGCGCTTCTATTGGTAAAGCATAATTTGAGACGCCGTAGTGAATACTGGTCCATCGTCAACATGCCTAGGCCACGCAAACTATCGCACCCTACCCACACGGGTGTGTGCTTGTGATGGTGGGTACGGTGACAATGTGAATGGGGCCATGCACCGTTCTCATAAGCATGTATGCTTAAACCGATCTCGACCGGTGAATGGGCGATTTTACTCACCGTGACTATCTCACTTCACCCCCTTTTTTCTCCCTTCATGTCTGCAGTACTTGCCTTTACACACCCACAACCCCATCTGTATGCGCACAGGATGTCCGTGTTCTGTCCTTTTAAGAGGACTGTATAAATGCATGGATAGATTGCTTCCTGAATCCTTTGGATCACTTTTTAGTCTTAAGCGGAAGTGCTGTAGGGCTGATGCGGTTACCACTGGCATCAAAATCCGAATCCTTTAGAGGTATCCTTAGTCTGTTCGGTGTCATGCCGTTTCCACGCCAGGCTTCGTCCAGTTGAGCTACGTATCCAGCCTCACAAGGAGAGTTTTTAAATTGTCGCTTTGTCCACTGGAGACCAATATCAGGTCATAAAACTCAGTTGGTCCAACACTGTGGAGTGCATTTTATGCAGTCACTTCCATTCGTCCGCCCAACATCAGGCCTGAAAATCAACTTACTAATGTTATTTAAGTAGCACGGCCTGTGGTCTGAACGTGTGCATGTCCATGCGTTGAGACAAACTAACAGGGAAAACGATCGAATTGTTGCTATTCAAAATGTGTTCCGCCCAGTCAATCAGCGCGTTTGTCCCCAGCCTGAAGGTTGCAAGCTCGATGTCGCTTTAGACACATACAAACATACAAATGTAAAAGAAAAGCGGTTGTGTCGTGATGGCCGGGTGGTTAAGGCGATGGACTCGAAATCCATTGGGGATTCCCCGCGAAGGTTCGAATCCTGCTCGTGACATGTGTGCGCTAACGAGTGCCTGTTCAGTTCCGGTGCTGTCTTTCAACTCCCCGCACAAAGCGGTGCAGGCAAGCATTTACCACCCGTTCACCGAATGCAGCCGTCGAGTTCCACGGTTGTGAGGATTGAGCGCGGAGCCAGTACAGTGGACTAACAACACCATGAGTTGAAGAGAAGCTAGCGGAGCCAAAGAAGCCAAATGGGATCTCTTTGCGATTATTCACTAGCGCCCCAAGTAGGACCCGAACCCGCACTGGAAACTTCCAATTAATCTCGGCCCATCGCATTGCCCACTTAGCCATCTGGGCGCCCTTCCAACTCTCCTCATCTATTGTCGGTGCCACGCAGACGTACCCTACATCCTAGCACTGCTTGAGCTCACCACAGTAGAGCAACAACATCCATTAGCATTGTCTATGACAACCTCTTCAAGGCCAGTGCACAGATGACTGCGGGCAACTAAGTTAGTGCGAATTCCACACGTTCCAGCACACT
>MIEF01006403.1:0-28935 GCA_001870725.1 Taenia solium
AACAAGTATACAGATACAGCATCAAACTAAGGTGACATTCCACTCTCCAAAATGTGTTATCTTCTGCTCTTGTGGACCCAAAAGCCCTGTTTTCATTTGAATGACCTTACTCTGCGCTTAATTGGTCACAGGGAGGATGGAGGGAGGGATGATGAAGAGCCTACTTGGAGGGGGAAAAGGAAACCGTCGCTGCCAGAACAGTTGTGTGCCACACTCACCATGTCAGTAGGCCGTTTACCGCACATGCAGAAGTCAGCAGCGTTGGTTACTGAGCACGTGTGGGCCATTCGTTGGCACTGCGTATCACATGTTGCTGAGTCAGACTTGCAAAAATCCAACGACTTTATTGCTGTCAGTTATGTAGCCAGTAAAATGAATTGTTTAGTGTGGTCGCTGCTGGTGTCACACATGTAATTGAACGCCAGAATTTGAAGGGAGCAATGCCATCGATGAAGGTGTGCAGGGCTCTACTTCAGCCTACCAAAATTCTAGATTGATTTATTGGCTTTTCATTAGATATTTTAATCTTCTATGTGGGGGCGACGGAACACAATGGTAAGACTTCTACATAATGAAAAGGGAAGCGTGGCCCACTGCACCTGCATGCATTCCTAACCCCAGGCCACACGATTCGAATCATCGCGAAAAAGACCGGTTTCGATCTATCTTCATTGAAGCCAAGATAATAGTCAGCACACAAGCTGGCAAGTATTAGACTTTGTAAATGCTTGCAGACGCAAAGGTCACTCAGCCTTGTTAGAACAAATGCAATTGAGTAGGGTATTAAGGCTTGATAACAAATTAATGCAATGAGAGGACAGTTTCGAGCATCCGCACAAACCCACATTCACAGGCAACGAGGAGGAGAATTGGGTTCTCACGCAGACCTTTGGCGTGATAAGGCTATGAATGCCTAGAAAAGGGCACAATAAATCGCTCAACAACCTAGTGATGAAAAACAACCAACGTTCCCGTCATGCCAATCATCCGCATGCCATTCTGGCGGAAGCATTGGCTACGGTTATCAAGGTGGGGTCCAAAGCCACAACCATTGCAACTAAATGTTTAGTAGTCTTGGAGATTCCGCCTTTTCGTAGAACATAGTGCAGGTGGCGTAGGGTAGTGAGGCCCACGGCTAGCAAGTCTGCCACGGTGGAATCTGCAGCTACTGAAGTGAATATGCAAGGACTTTTGTGACTTTACGCAGTGTCGTGCCAACGAATATTTCAATGGACCGTCCCAGGGCTATGGATGCATTACTGGTTCAAGTGCTCTAAATGGCATGGTAAGTATACAGCTAAGGGGATTGGCGGTCCCGTCAATACGACATAAGCCGATCATATTCTTCTTTGTATTCTTGCCACTGGAACACGCATCCTCACGGCATTCGCATTCATATTTGCCTGCTTTCTCCCTTTTTCATGGCAGCGCTTTCAGACTCTCTCGTCCAGCATCGCAAATGCCCTCCTTCCCGGGCTCCTGTATTTAACACTTCTTCACAACTCCACGCTTTCCTCCTTTCCTACCCATGCAAGTGATTCTGTGCGGCCCACACGTGGCCCACACGCGGCCCAGCGTCTGCCTGCATTCAGAAGCACTTACAAGCTTGTTGGCATGATGACTGACTGGCTGATTCTGCAAACGGTTAAGAAATTTATGATGGCCGGGTTTATTTACCTGCACGTATTTAGAGTGTTTTATGACTGCGACGCTCGTGTCGTAGTCTGCAGACCCAGGATATGTGTAGGCTTCACGAGACCCATCAAGGAGGGACGAATCGAGAATATGGGTCTATATAACGTTGGAAGATGATAATTAAAGCAAAAACATAACGCAAGAATTGCGAAGTGAAGAACCTGTTGGACTTTGTGAATTCAGTAAACGAATAAGTTGTAAAATCTTGGCAGGTGCGAATTTTGAGATTGCAGATACCTCTGCCTAACATCCTTACCATACTTTTACTCGTGCCCTTCCCAGAGGGCTACGAAGCACGAAAAGCCATCAAGCATTGAGAGTTTTGTAAACTGTCCATTGAGTGTAGCTAAAAACGCAGAGCTCCTAATTCAATTTGATGGATGTTTTGATTGATTTGTTAATGGTGCCAAGAAGTATCAGATCACAAAATTCGCAAAGCATCTATGGTCGCCTGTCAGCGTAGACGGCACCCCTTGCATAAGAAGGATAAACTCAGTGAATGTTCAGTGCAAATAGGCAAAGACGTTAATCTCATCGGACAATGGTCCATTCAAAACAGATGCTTTCTTGTCAAACTTAGCGGCAAAAGTGTCATTGCTAATGGGTAGAGTCCGGTATTTCATTAAGTTTTCACTTCGCAAAGCACAGACTCCCTTCATTTATGCGTACTTCAATGCACTTTAGTGCCAGTGCCATTGTAGTTCCTGAGCAGATACCTTACATTCAATGCTCCACTTTTGCCCTAAGCATCTAAAATTGACTGGCATTAGGTTCTTGGTCCAGGAGTCAGGCATCTCTCCTCTCATGACCAGCTTCGGTTACTCAGGCCGAGAAAACTAGGGCCATTGAAGTGCGGTCCTCCGCTTTTCGCCCATTACAGACTGTCATTTGCCCTTGGCTAATGGTGATTCGGTGCATATACGTGACGTTTGCCCTGTGATTCAAAAATTTTCTGTCCACCTCTTCTCCCCTGCTTAATGTGTTGATAGCTTTTGCATCATCTTCATTTAGTAATTATGCTGAGAGACCACTGGGAGTACGAGAAAATTGCACCTAGCAACGATGATAATAAAGGCCTACTTCAGTACCTGAGGCTTGGAAGCCCCTTTCATGACCTATTTTCATCCCTCTCCAACTGACGTGCCCACTTGTGATCCATAACTCCACAGAATTCATTCTAATTCGTGGCTGAATGCTCCACTCTTTCCTGCAACTATGCTACTGTACTGCTGATGAGGAGTCAACTGTAATTAATGACGCGAGATGGATGCATGAAAGTCCTTGCAGGAAATACCCGTCAGAAATAAATGTTTTCATATTCATTAAACATTACAGGCATCCATAAGTTTCGCCCTTCTCCTTCAATCGCATACCAACAGTAGTTGCCTAACGAAAGCAACAGCTGTTGGGAAGGTATGATTCCCTTTTTATCAGTGCAGCTTGCCCACTTCGGTCCTGTCTTAGACCCAGTGGATCCCTTTACGATCCATGAATTGATGTAAACCGATTATTGTTGAGCAGACAATTTCCATGACGCCAGCATAAAACTTGCGGTTTGAGAGCGTGCAAGAATAGTCTCTTTAGGAAGTATTTTGCCCCGAAAACTGTTTATGGTAATTACTCTGTTAACTCGGTATGAGCGATTCCTATATCTCGAAAGTTTAGGCTGAAGAGTTTGCAAATGCGAGTACGTCTCACGCATGGAACCGTTGGCATAAATCCAAAAGCAATTTAAAGTGGTGAGTGGCAAAATTTATTCACCTGGAATGCGTTTATGCCCTAGATATTGGCAAAGAAACACTCGTTAAAGGTCACCTCGAGCAAATGTATGAATCTGGCGAGATTCTTGCATACTTCATGTCGTGTGTGTGTGTGTGTGTGCAGTTCGCTCCCAATAATTTACACAGAAAGAAGTTGTTAGGGTAAATATTGCATTCATTTTGGTGCTCATCTTCCATTCAGCCAAAATTCGAATTAGAGGCGCTCTTAAACACGCGCAATAGTCAATTCACACTATACAATGTCATCCAAGTTTACGATTCCATGATTGCGTCGCATTTCTAACATTTCTCAGTCGGTGTGCAGTTTATTTAGTGAGTAAAACTCAATGCAGCCCTCTATTTCATCGCCTAGTAAGCACAGATGTCCGTCGACAATGGCATCTGTAGGGTACTATAGGCATCCATACCCATGAAGTGGCACTTTTGGCACCGATCCCTCATGTAGCTAAGCATAGAGCAGGTTCCTGGCATCAGTGAAATGTTTATAACTAGGATGGAATCAGGGCAGCTGTTAAAAAATCAAATCCTCTCAATAAGGCCTCTACTGGATCACAACTTGGAGAAGGAATAAGAAGAGCTCAATTTTAGGTTTGCGTTGCAACAATAAAGAGTTGACGCTTCAAGAGTAATGTTTGCAAGAGAACCACGATCTATGGCACTTTACTCTCCACGATCCGGCAATTCAGTCAGAGATGCAAAGGAAGACCTTTTTAATGTAGAATTGAATGCATGCTGTCAAAGCTGCCAAATTTGTGACTACCAACACTTGCTCAGCTTTCGCTACTCATCTCCACATCCTATGATCACCCACAGGCGAATTCCTGTTAAGAAAACTAACTTACTCTCACTTTTAGTTGTGTCGACAAATGGAACGTCAGTTCTTCTCCATGGAATGATGCAAGACTAGCCTTAGATGCAGTATATCATGGAGTCGTCTCAATTTAAACGGTTTCCTCAAAGTTTGCCATCCATGTACGTGACCCATTTTGCCTTCCATGACAAACTTCCTGTTCAACAAAAAAGGAGACTAAGACAAACAAACAAACAAACACGTCCTGGTGGCTTAGCCGTTAATTTTCGTCTCAATGCGCCTTTTGCAACAATGGTGCATATGCCTTGTTAAAAAGTCGTTGCAGCAGAAGGGTATCTGGTGCAAAGGCACAATCTGAACCAGAGCTTCTCTGTGGGAGTTAACCGTTTTGTGGCCGTTTAGAAATCTTGTCTGTTTTAGAGTGTACTACTCATCCCGATGTTTGCAATGAGCTGTCGTGCGATAGCCGGTAAATTGTAAGAGAGATTTGTGATTGCATTACAGGCTGTGCAAGGTAACATTAACTGGTCTTGGCAACAGCTTTGGTCGCCCCTTCCTTTGGTGCTAAAATGTTTCCATTTTTGGATCAAGGAGGAGGAGAGTTGGGATTCTTCGGAACACTTAATGTAGATTTCTGTACTTGACCATCATAACAAACCAAAACAACTCATTAAGGGTTCGCTAAAAGGTGGGAGGGGTAAGTAACAGGGAAAGGTGGAGGCGGCTGATGATTTTACGATTTAGCTGGAGGGAGCTAGGCAATAAGGATCAGTAAACAAGGTGATGGGAACATGTTCTGCTCTGTTTAGTTTCTCATGCAGGCATCTTGTATTGAGCATAAGTAAACTGCCATCTGTAAATCCACCGACGTCTATCCTTCAAATGCTTCAAATCGTGCATCACTTACACGAATCCATGGAAGCCTTCTTTTCCTAACTACGTAAAGGGCTCTTTACAAGAGTGGATTGCTTAAGAATGATCAATTGATCACAACCTGATGTCACTGTTACGTAGTGATGTCAAGCCGGTTGGCCCGTGTCGACGAAGGCTCACAATGTACCTGGCTGAGAAGAATGTGGAAACCGGAAAAGCGTTTGATGTCGTGGGTCGTGGACTTAATAAAATAAACTCCAGATCCCGATTGATAAAGGCATGGCAATTTGCGTTTCTTAATATAGCCAGGTATTCCAACAATGCCCAACAGTTGATTTCTTCTTAACGGGTAGACATTCAATAGCTTTGTTTAACACCTAACCAGAAAATTCATGATGATCACACACCAGTGCATGCATATATGTGCTGGTACCATTATCTGGCGAGTTTATTAATTGCCTCTTGGCTGTTTCGGAGTGCGACGTGTTAGACGGGCATCTGTAAAAGGTCATTTGCTTGCCTAGCATGACGTATTGCATTATTAAAACAGTATCTAACACTTTGGGCATCAATCGCTTCGATTGTGGTGCTTTTACTTGGCTTTTGCATTTAGTGGTTTCCAACACACCCATTTGAGTTCAATAGATTTGAATGTCACGTATTATCTGCAGCAGATTGTTAGGACACATCACCGTATGTAAATGATGTTGAAGTGCTGTACGGGGAAAAACATCCGCATAGATGGCGGTTTTATTTTATTTTATTTCTCTTCAGCATTCAAAACAGAGGACCAAAGCAATGCTTGACCATGCTGTGAGTCGAGCACCAATAAACAAGATCTACTTCTGATTTTCCCTTTAGAGCCCACAGTGCGGATCAGACTTGCATCTTGTCGAACTCGATTTTAGTGCCAACACACCTAACCTCGTCTCAGCTCACCTTACGTCTTCCTGGGTAGACTCCGAAGTAAAAACTTTAAGCTCTACAATTGCTACAAAGCACTCAGCCTTTGCATCTCTAACAAAGATTCCTTGCAAGAACTTTCCTGGCATTCATTGCACTTGACTCCTTACCAGCTTAACAGCTGTATAAATAAAGAGAAGGGGTGTGCATTAAGGTCATGAATTAGAATGAAGTCTGTGCAATTACGGGTGGCAAGTGGGAAAGTTAGTTGGAGAAGGATTAAGAATAAGTAAATAAAGGGGTCTTCAAGCATTGGGTGCTGAAAGCAGCCCTAGTCATTGCCGTTGCTTGGCGCACTCATCTTTTACTACCAGTCGTCTGCAGGTAGCACCTAGATATACACTCCACGTGGATCCATTGCCCTTCATGTTCCACTAAATGAAGATGGGACCTTAAGCTATCAGTGAATAGTGCAGAATTTGTAAAAGCCACATGCGAGAGTGTGGCAGCTGATGGACAGGTAGAAAGACCTAGATACATAATTTTGGGATTGAAAGGCAAATCCCTCACATATGCATTGAAAAACCATTAATCTATGGTGAATGTCAGTCAGATCAACCTGTAAAGAAAGAAGTGTAGAAAAACAACTTTCCCCTCATTTTATTTGTCCAAGCAGTGCACAAAGGGCCTAATGCTACCCATTTTAGCTGCATAGGGCATGTACGGGGAAAAACATCCGCATAGATGGCGATTTTATTTTATTTCATTTTAGCTGCCAAATTTGTGACTACCAACACTTGCTCAGCTTTCGCTACTCATCTCCACATCCTATGATCACCCACAGGCGAATTCCTGTTAAGAAAACTAACTTACTCTCACTTTTAGTTGTGTCGACAAATGGAACGTCAGTTCTTCTCCATGGAATGATGCAAGACTAGCCTTAGATGCAGTATATTATGGAGTCATCTCAATTTAAACGGTTTCCTCAAAGTTTGCCATCCATGTACGTGACCCATTTTGCCCTAGTCATTACCGTTGCTTGGCGCGCTCATCTTTTGCTACCAGTCGTCTGCAGGTAGCACCTAGATATACACTCCACGTGGATCCATTGCCCTTCATGTTCCACTAAATGAAGATGGTACCTTAAGCTATCAGTGAATAGTGCAGAATTTGTAAAAGCCACATGCGAGAGTGTGGCAGCTGATGGACAGGTAGAAGGACCTAGATACATAATTTTGGAAATGAAAGGCAAATGCCTCACGTATGCATTGAAAAACCATTAATCCAGGGTGAATGTCAGTCAGATCAACCTGTAAAGGGAGAAGTGTAGAAAAACAACTTTTCCCTCGTTTTATTTGTCCAAGCAGTGCACAAAGGGCCTAATGCTACCCATTTTAGCTGCATAGGGCAAAAAAGCGTTGCACACAACTCCTAAGCTTGACAACTACAATGAAATCAGCAGCACAGTGAGTTGAATTTTGTAAAGCGCTGTCATAATTTCAATGACCCAAGGATTGTAGCCAAAGAGGGTCAGCACTTTACAAAAAGGATGCTCATTTAAATGTTGGGCTCTGCTAGCTAATAATAACAATTTTGATGTTAGGTTTGACAAGAAAGTATTTGTTTCGGATGAATCGCTATCTGATGAGACTGACACCTTGACCTACTAAGATTGGATATTCACCGCGTTCCTTTTTCTTATGCAATCACAAATGTTTCCCATTCGAGAAAGACATTTATCGAACCGGTCACAGCACTGCAAGTTTCTCCACGCACTATCGACAGCTTGCAAGACCTTCAACGTTTGATGATTCTTTGTGTCTTTTAGTTCTCCAGGGAATGACCTAAGTGCGGGCAAGGCAGTGCTGCCAGGTAAGGGTGCCTTCAGTTAGAAAATTTGTATCCGCCTCCATTTCTAATCTAGTCGTTTGCAGAATTAGCATAATTCCCATAAATTTTCGAATTTGCTAATTTTGTGCAAGTTTTGCACGAATCCTCATCTTTCAATGTTATGCATACCCGTACTCCCGCGTTTGCCCTCCTCATTAGCTCTTAAGAAGTCGATCTATGCCCTGGGTCTTTTGGCGACCACTCGAGCATCATAGTCAACAAAGTGGACACACCTAGTCGCCATAACACCCACAACCATCTAAAGCATATGCTGACCAGTGAGCCAGCCGCTAGGCTTGTAGGCGCAGGTGATGCCCTACTTTGTGCAGTCGCACCAGGATAAGGGCAGACGTGGGGTTGGGTGTGAGCTGCAAACAGCTGGAAAGCCCTCCTTTTCCATGCAGTGTCACTTGCGTGAAGAGGAAAGCAGAGGAGTGTGGAGGTGTGAGGAGGTACTGTCCTGTATTTTTTACCGCTTATGAGTGCAAAGAGGAGGGAAACCTCCAAGAACATAAACAACTGATCCACCTGGAGAGTAAGCATGACAGCAGCACTGGCAAAGGGAGGGCTTTCCAGTAAAACTCAAATTAGTCAACATTAACATAACAGTTTTTATTTACAGACTCAGGCGACAATCATTCAGGCATGAGTAATGAAGTGTAGGGTGAGCAGAGCTAAAAGCAAAGTACCGAAACAGGCAAAACCCAACTGGTACAGCTTAGCACGAGAACACCTGAAGACATCTGCAGGAGGCAACAAGCTTTGGAGTTCTCATTCTAATCAAGGCTTTATCAGAGTGGGTAAAAGCGAGCGCAGCGCTGCAGTCGTGCTACCACGGGGTACTTAGCCATGTACAAAGCTTCAAATTGTACAAGTTGTAGAGATTATCCAATTTACTCATCCATTGATATCCTGGTTTCAAATGATGACCAACCGCTGGCAGTGAGGAATCGCGTCTTGGACAATAACTCCAAGCACTCTATTTTGGTAAGGACTAGTAAACCGTCAATACATGACAATCCAATCTAACATTTTGTCAATCTTTAATATTTTTCTCTCCTTGCCAAAAGATTTCAGTGACAAATATCCTGTTGCGCTTTTGATTATTTCAACTTCTGATCGCCTGGGGCGTTGTCTGTCCAGGTAATAAAGTGCTTTGAAGACAATAGTGGTTTTCATCGGATTGGATGGGTCAGCTGAGGAGAGAAGTGCTTATTGTGGGCGGTGTAGCGATGCAACGTTGGGCTCCTTGCGGGTTGTGCGCAGTGAACCTGTTGCAGAAGATGGAGACACTGATGAGAGCGCACCAAAAATTTTCAAATGCAAGCATTTCAATGGATTGTGCGTGCTTGCAGATGATTGTGGACCTGATGGAAGGGAACAAAATCTAGTGAACAAGAGAAGTGAGTTGAAGGTTATGAGGGAACAAAAATGGAGTCGGGAAAGAGAAAGTGGAGGAGAAGGTGGGAGCGAATTGTAGAGGATGCTAATACGTCCACATTGTATCAACCAGTACCTGTGAAGGAAGAACTTCCAGCCGGGCCGTAGCATAAAATTGCTTATCCCTTAAATGGTGCGAGCACAACATTGAAGCATCCTAAATGGAGTAGTAAACAAGAGAATGGAATCTGCAGAGTCCCTTTTTCTCATCAAGCCTGAACCAAAACCACGGAAGAGAACGAAGATATACCAAAGTGCCATTTTGGGTTCCTTTGAAAAATAGGCTTAATGCCCATGCAAAATGCCTCAATTGCAGGAAACTGGTTGCTGCAGACTTTCCTTTCTCATCAAAGCTGAACCAAAACCACGAAAATGGCGCAAACATTGACCGTGCCATTTCGAGTTCCGTTGCAAAATAGGCTCAATGCACATGCAACGTGCCTTATTTGTCATGCCACATGTAAAGATTATCTGAGGACAACTACAAGAGATCGGAAGCTACAGAGTCACATTTTCTCATCAAACGTAAACTAAACTTGCGAAAGAGAGTGTGAATATGAGCCGTAGCACTTCGGTCTCCATTGCAAACTAGGCCCAATGCACATGCATCAAGCCTTAAGTGTCACCGTTTAAGTAAGGATTATAAATTGGCAAATAAAGGAGTCCGGAAGCTACAGAGACACGTATTCTAATCAATTCTAAGCAAAAGTACTTAAGTGAGCGCAAATACAAACCATGTCAAGTTAGGCTCAATACACACGCAACACGCCTTATTAGTCAATGTTTGAGCAAAGAGTGTTACAGATATTTACAATAACATGGAAACTGCAAAGTTCCCGTTTCTTTCCAGTCCTAAACCAACGCACCTAAAATGAGCGCAAAAATACATGGTGCTATTTTGTGTTCCGTCGTAGAATAGGCTCAACGCAAATGAAGCGTGTCTTATTTGTCACGCTTTAGGTAAGAAGCATCTCAAGACAAGTAAGGAAAACCGGAAACTGCGGAGTGACATTTTTCATCATACCTGAACCAAAGCCATGCAAGAGAACGCAAACATGCCACAGTGCTTCTTCTTGTTCTTTGTCAAAATAGGCTCAGCATAAGTGAACCGGGATTAAATTGCCACTGCTAAGGTCGAGATTATCTGAATACAAGTACAGGGGACTGGAAGCTGCAGGAATCCCTTTCCCATCAAGCCTGAATCGAATTCTTGATTGAAATTGCGAATGACAATCGTGCAACTTCCGGTGCCTTTGTCAAATTGAGTTCAACACACATGAACGAGGACTTAATTGCCGCTGTTTAGTTAACGAATACCCCATACAATTACAGGAAACCGGGAGCTGCAGTATCCCCTCCCTTAGCAAACTTATACTAAAATCATGTAATTGAGCGCAGACATAACACAGTGCTATTTTATGCTCCTTTGTCCAAGTAGGCTCAATCCACATACAACATGTCTTAATGGTCAGTGTTCAAGTCAAGATTTTCAGAAGACAACTACAGGGGACCGGAAGCTGTAGCCTCCTCTTTCTCATCAAAACTAGGCCAAAACACGAAAGCAAGAGCAAAATAAATTGCACTCTTTCGGATTCCTTTTTCAAAATAGGCTCAGTGAACATGCACCAGGCCTTGATTTTCACTGGTTAAGTCAAAATACCATGAGAAAATTATGGGAGACCCAAAGCCAATGAGTTCCTTTTTTTCATCAAACGCACCATAAAGATGCAAGAGAACGCAGGTAAATCAGAGCACTATTTTGGTTCCTTTGTCAAAATGGGGTCTATAAGCATGCACCAGGCCTTAATTGTCACTGTTCAAGTCAAGATTGTCTGCGGAGTACCATTTCCCATCATACCTAAAGGAAAATCATGGATGAGGCCCCAGATACATCACAGTACCCAATATAATTTAGACAACTCAAAAACTCCTCCTACCACTCAATCGCTCATCCGATGTCTACGATAATCCTGCATTCATAATCTCGCATTTTGGTGATATCAATAATCAAAAGCATTTCGTCTGCTGCAAATGACACACCTGCAATTACATGGTACATTGTCTACCCGTGAGCGTCTAAATTCATGAGCAGTTTATTTTTTGGGTTGCACTTCCGCTGCGATAAGTTGCGGCAAATTCGATGGGCCATCTTAGCAGTCGTCTCGTTTGCCTCTAATCGCTCGCATGTAACATGTCTACTTACCGCCAGTTTGAGTGATGTGTCGGAGAGGGTCTACAACATTTCATCTTGCAGAGGTTGAGGGCAACTAGCTGTCGTGCTGGCTTTTTGAAGGTGGGTTAGATTGCACCAGAGTTGGTGTATCTGTGGTCCGAGTGGTGTCACATGCGGTAAGGAAGTGGGGAACGAGTAAAAAAGGTGTGGGAAGTAAAAGAAAACACAACCTTCAGTTTTGTTAATTTGTTCTGGAGTGCTCTCTGTTTCTACCAGGCATGTGGCCAACATTTTATTTAAAAGCCCTTCAAAGTGTTTTTCTGAAGATTCCTTTTGATTGAACTCTGCAACTTACCACTTGTGCATTAACTCAGGTGTACCTTCAAAATAAGCAATTTAAAACAATTTCAGGGTAAATAGTTTTTAAAAGTGAAACACCGCTACAAGGCCTAATGCGTCACGCCAAAATGAGGTGAGGATCCGTTTGTCTAGATTACACCTGCCTACATTCGTTGTGAATGAGGTTCTTAATTTCGTGACCTAATTCAGGGTATTGGGTAGGTAAGAAGATGATAGTAGGCCGAGAAGCATCGAACTCCCTAGCTTATCGCCATTGGATAGTGGTGAAAACAATTGTTGCATTGGAAGCTGAAATCGAATGTTATGGTCTGTTTGATCTGTTCATGCAAACATATGATACGCTTTCCCTAATTTAAGTGCACACTAGGTATCAAACTTCTCTTCTAAAGGAATGAACTGCATTGGGGGAACGATTCAATGGTCAGTAAATTGTTGGACATGGCAACGCATTTATTCCTTATGGGGTGTGTGGAGTAAAATTAAACAGCGACATTTGCTATATGCCTCTTTTCCATAGGTTTCCACCCCTGGAATTGCGGGATTTTCTATCAGTCCACAGGCCATTTAGGGCTGGCCACATTGTCGAGGACCAAAGGCGGCAGAGCTTTCGTGTAGCACCCGAGTCGCACTGTGTGGGGTGATAGGAGCGTTGACAAGCTCCACAGGGGAGGTTCACTGTGTGCATATCACCTCTTGATGGCTGATTGATGGGCTGACAAACGGGTGGACTGACAAGTTCTGATCGAAGTAACGCTCAATTCCAATAAATTCGTTCAGACATACTTTGGCCGCAGACAGCTGTAGTTGTAAAGGGTGCACTGAGTGAGAAGTGCTGCCTTTTCAAGAGCCATTCTCCTGTTTCAGTTCAAAAATTCGGGTGTGACAGGAAAATACAATGGGGGAGATCATTGTTCGACGGTCGCTTTAAAGTTGAAAGGGAATAAAAGGGGGAGGGAGGGACATTTCACTCTCTGTTGGAAGGAAAGATGGATAGGCACATGATAAGTGTAAAATATACATCACCCGTCTATAAGATAATGCACCTACCGGAAATAGGTTTGGTCACGGAACAAAATCCACCTTTAGCTTTTGATCCACTAACTGTTAAATGGAATGATCAGCCCAATCTGACAACGGCCGGTCTGTAATTAGGTGGTCCAGTTGCATTTAAGAGGATAATCTTTTTAATTAGATATACCTTTAAAAGTCCTGTCTGCTTCAATCAAAGCAGGAAAATGAAGTAGCTAGATAGATTTGGCTACAAATATTGATAGGTAGAAGGAGCTTTGCATGCAGTCGGCGGAGGCAGCACAGAAGGTTTGGGGTTCGCATGTGATTCAGCGATACTGGATCGAGCTTTTGATATAACTGTGCTGAATTGCCTCCTCTTGACTCTGCTCTCCTTTAATGCCATGAAGTGATGCTTCTTAGATGCAAAGTTTATCAATACCTAGCCTGACGTTTTTCGATGCGTTATGGTCCTTTCGGTTCCATGTGAGCAAATCTGCCAAAAGCTCTACTTGTGCATGCATTTTGGTGGCAGTTACTAGTCACCAACCAACTTCAATGCAAGCTTACCAAATTGTGGCGAATTCATCCAACTCACTACTTGACTGAATGCATGGTATCAAATGCAGGTGGTTATTGACATAATGTATGATTTGCGGCATCGACCAATTCAACTTATTCAGAGAAACGTCCAGTGATACTCCAACTCTCTAGCAACGCATGCTGTGCATTCGGTTGTCTAGAATGGTACTTGCATTAATGATGACTAGTTGGATCCCACAACCACCCGAATCCATGACACCACCCTCCACCATTCCTGGTGAGCAGTCAGTTCCAACCACGGTTCGGATAGAACAAGTCTGCATTGAAAACACACTTCTGAAGTAGTGGTGAGGGCAGAACCGAAAATGATTTCCATTGACAAAATGGAGACTGGCTTGCCGAATAGACCGAGCTAATGATAGCTTACCACACACATATACAAAACGCTTTATATTGTGAAACATTAGGTGCACACCTAAAATCTTGAGAGAAACATAAGAGACTCATGGAAAGTTTCACGCTGTTGCGCTGACTTACCATTTTTCCAATTAGCGTTAGACCTCACTGTGACGAATGGTTGAAAATACCGTGTTTGGTCAAACAGTTTTGCAGAAATTGCTCTAGCTTTGTGTTTAGTATGTTGACTAACCAAATATTCTTGCACTATTTAACCTCGCATGAGTCAGGTCCCCGTCGCTGTTGAAAAAAATAAGCTTGTGCGCAGAAGCTGAAGGTCTTTTTGCATCAAAGTTATGTCCAAACATAAAGGTGCCTTATGAAGCATAATATTTTCGTGACTAAAGCAAGCACAATAAGGAGCAGCGTGTGCTGCTATATGAGGAGTGTCACTATCTTTGGAAAGACAGGAATGGATGGCGACTGGTACGTTTCCTGGGCACAGAATCCTTTAATGGAATAAAGTGTTTGAAATGCCCGGTCACAGTCCAAATACTTTAAAAACTTTTGCCAGTCACTCTTTCGCACTGACTTGCACGATAGCTTCGAATGGTTCGCTAGTTGTGAAATCGTCTTCTTCCCTTTTGGTGTTCTAGGAAAACAAGATAAAATATTCGTATAATTCATGAGGCATTCACACAAGCCAATTGTCAAAGGCACTGCACAAGACATGATTACAAAATAAGAGCACCAGAAATAACACAAACTTTAACTTAGCGATGGGGATCTCGACGCATTTATGCAGGAAATCGCACTGAATTCAGTCCGAGAGCTTACCAGTCGGCAATGTTCTAAGCAAAGCGTCGTGAGTAAGAACAACGTTGTCAGGTCCCAGACCTATTGCTTCCACTGAGTACAGTGTGTTGGGGCGCAATCTGTCAATAATGACTTCTCCCTTGTCCACGCTCACGAGTCTGCTAGCCAATTTGTCCAGATTCTCAGCTTGTGTATAAACTACTTCAATCGTCTTTACTCCATGCTCTTTCAAATACTGTGCATTCCAAGTCAACCGAAGCGCATTGTGTTTTACTCGGTCCCAACGAAACTCTGCCTTGATGGAATTTTCGTCTGCCGCTTCGCTTCCTAAAACGCAGCATCGCACAGTGAGCATGTTTAAGGCATCCCGATTTATTAAGCTCAGGTTTGTAAAGCTTAGACTCCCAATGGCAGGACAATAATGCCCTTGTTTACCACAATGTCAGTGTGTCTGCCTTCAAGACACAAGAGTTAGGTTCCATGCACAGTCACAGACAAGGCTTAGGGAGCATTCTCATTTAATAATCGTCTTCTCACAATGGGCTAGAAGGTCAAACCAGGCGAATGAGGGCAAAATGTCGCGTCTATATCAAGAATGGCTTGCAGAAAACATATATTTGATGATGTATACTGAGCTCCCAGCGTTGAATTTGAGACTAATGTTGGGGTTGGAATTGAGGTCTCACCGGTGCCCCTCTGCTTCGATGGCTCGAGGAAAGAAAAGCGAATTTGCTAGCTGAAACTCCAACTTCTAAGAAGAATTGTTAATGCGCTTGTCGCGCACTTCTTTTACACAGCTGACGCAGATGCCCACATCGATGTCTGTAATAATAGTGGTGGGTTCGCCCACATCAATCACTAATGAGAGGTGGTAGACGACAGACCTTTATATGTGTGAGCAGATCCTAAACATCAGAACGATCATACAAAAGGCCTGCCGGAATCCACACCTCGTCTTTGGCAAATCTACTTTCGACATACCTGGCGCAAATTCGCCTCCTACCTTGATGTGCTTCTCACAGTGCACGCATCTACTAGTGGGTGCACATATTTTGCGCGGTCTTATATGCCAGGTGAAGTGATAACTGAACATTCAGTGAAGGGCATCATTAGGTGTTTAATAAGCAAGTGATGCGATCTCATGTTTGCTTGCATATGAGTATGTGTACGTGTTCACTATTTCATCAATCATCGATGCCAGTCACGAGGTATCTCAAAAATTGACTAAAAATGCGAGGCGGTATAATAGTAAACGATATTTGAAGTGGATTTTGTCTTTGGGTTTGAGTCCAAAATTCGGTAACCGCACTGCGATTGTAGAAAATGGGCGGTTAGATTTGCCGCGGCAGTTTTAAATGTGTACCCTTTGCCAACTCTCCATTTCGTGCAAGTGCTGCGGAAGATGCCATGTATACATACGTGGACTTCAAAGCGAGTAAACGAACATCAGAAATACTAAGTGCATATAAATGAAAGCAAAATACGCTACGAATGAAAGAATTTGACCGATGTAACAAATTCTAGCATAGGGCAAGTGCTACATCCTATATGCTGTGCAGGGTGATGTGTTAGCAGGCTACTTACCATCAGCTTCTCCTGATTCCGCAGTTAACACCGAGGCCGCTAACAAAAGGAGACAGAATCGCACCATCGTCTTCAACATTATGCTTGTTTTCTAATCATGGCGTATTTATAGGCTTAATCAACATTCAGTTCAGCCTATGAGCTGCCTGAATCATGACCAACAAATCTAATTCGCCTGCATTGACTGCGCGTATGTGGTTGATGAAACGCGTAGGCACTCTCACATCCACCCGTCATGTTTTTTGCTAATGAGGTTCACAAATACCCATTCGGAGTATGTTATGACGCTATTGTAAGCCATTCATCAACGTTATCACCAGCTTAATAGTGTTTGCAAAATAAATGCCATATACTGAATGGATTCAGGTGAATGAAGAAGGCAGCATAACATAGCATAACTTAACCTTAATTATAAGATCTCTCTCTGCTTTGGCCCGTTTGATGTCTCTGGAATGGAGTTGAGGAATTGGAGTGACGAGGGGTTTGAAAGCGCTGCGGTGGAATTGCGGGATGAAAATAAGGCCGGCGACGCGGAGGAAACCAAGCAAGATGGAGGCATTGCCGGATAACTGGATGGCAAGAACGATAGCGCGGCGATACGAGATAAATAATTATAGGCCATGCAACGTGTAGAGCAACATCCCTGACTCTGTTGTGTGATGGACTCATTCGAATCTTACATGTGTGAATCGGTTAGTAACACGTGTCGCATGGTGCCTTTCGGTGCCATCTGATGTGAGCTTTGTACCGCATTCCTTGCAGGCTGTGTTGTGCAATCAGACATTGCTTACCTTCATGCTTTTTATTTTGCTTGAAGTTAGTGCATCCTAGTTTATGCGAAGGAGGCGGAGGAGAATGAGATGAACCACAGATGCTTATATGCTTCAACGTATAAACGCTGCCTTTTTGTGGCTGCTTGTCCTCGGCTTTTATCTTTGAGGATTTTTCTATTGGGCATTTATGAACAGTTGGAGCAGTGAAAGACATGAGTTGACTAAAGGCACTGGCAACTCACTCATCGCAACTACTATGGAGCGAGAGAAGGTGCGCTTCTGTTGGTTATTTAAGATCTTATGCATCAAAAAGTGCAGTGGTGCAAAGCGGCACAATTTTTAGCTGGTAGCGACAAACGAATGGTTGGGTGAGAGACGGAGGTTAGAGGTTTGCAGAGGGGAAGTAGAGAAAAGGATGGGAAGGTCATCATCAGATGTCCCCGCACAGCGCTGTGACATCGAATTTTCTGTCTTCCTCCTTCCTTTCTCTCCCCATTCCTAAGGTTCTTTACTAACTTACTTTTCCTGACACATATTTGAGTAAAGCATGCGAGAATCAATTTTGTGGAAGAAATGTTTGTTTTTATCAAACTGCACGCCTGAATACACTACCCATAGTTTCACTTTGGTAGGTGAAATACACTGGGATACCAGTCGTGACGATGCTGCATTAACGCAAATAAGGTTAAGGGGAAGGGGCGAAGTTGGTAAGATAACTTACACCCAATTTCAAACTCCTCTGACCCTCTGGCGTTGAAACAGTGGAGTGTGCGGCTGGGAGCTACAGAGAGGTTGATAGAGAAGCAAAAGTGAGTGGCTGACGAAGGCGAACTGAGGCAATGACGATAACGTGGGACGCATGATGAGTTGTGGAGATTGAGAAAATGATGCTGTTGTGCGTGCTACGCGGTGGCTTCTTAGACACAGGTCCCATTTGCTTCTGTGCTTCGGTAAAGCATACTGATGGAAGTGAAATATGAAGGCTATTTAGGAGGGTGTCTTTGAGGGCAGCTTTAAGGACGCTATCGACAACGCTGCCAAATAATTGCTATCTTGCCTACCGCCAGCGTGCATTGGTCTGACTGGTCCACTGCCTTGCTTAATGGGGTCTGTTCTTCGAGGAAATATGGCATGACCACTAGTTTTCAATCTGCGAATGCTATCATACTCTGCTCTTCCGGCATAGTGTTCCTCGATATTTCTGCCGTTTGTGAAGCTGATCCTATCATCATCTTGGAAGAACTAGGAGACCTAAATTGGAGGAAGTACTGCTGGAGGCTGAGATTTTAGCATTTACCATTCTTTTTCGCACCCTAGCAGAACGGCTTATCTTAATAGATAGTACGGATATTGGTAGAGGAGAAGCCTCCCATTGCCTTTGTTGGCACTCTGGAGGAATAGGGGTGAAGAAATTACTGAGGGTTTCTTCAGCCCTGATGTGTAGTACGATTTTTAACAACCGAATTTTTTATCTTCTAGGCCATAGCCATGTTAACTTACTGTGGGGAGCGGTTTCTAAATTTTTACCAGTGAACTGAAAGTTTGCGCATTTAGTTGGAAGGAGACCAGAGATAGCTTAATTTCGACCCCTGCCTTCTTACGCTCTTTGGAATAAGAGTCCAGATAACTTGCTACTAGTCGACTACATGTTATAAACTTTTAAGTCAACCAGATTCTCTCCTAATGAGAACTCGGAAAGTAGGCTTTCGCTCGGCCTCTTTTGGCATTTATTTATGAACATTTAATCAGTGGAAGGATTTTAGTTCAAAAGTTAAATAAACATCCATTCTGCAGATTGCACCTTAATTGGATACACATCACCTCATTCTTGTGGGGAGCTTGGGCTGTCCCCCTTCTTGAATCCGCGAGTTAAGCGAATAACGTAGGCATTCTGTTAACTCAGTCCTATCTCGCACACTTTCCTTGGCCCTCCTCCTGATAAATTTCAGGCATAAGCCATGATAGCTTGTCAGTGGTGCAAGGAAAGCACCCACAAGTCAGGTTTGCGCCCATGACTGCGGTATTGTGCTGACGCTCTAATTAAGGGGTGGGCTAAAGAAGGGTGCCAGGATAGTGGACAATCAAGCAGCAGTACCTTGGACATACCTCTTTCTAAAGTCAAATCAATCGTTCCAGTTGTTTATTGCGTGCACTGGTTAAACCATGAAATCACTTTACTGGCAATCAACTAAGCAAAGAAACAGCTCGAACAAAAGTAAAGAAGAAGGGGAAAGGGCAAACCAATTAAATTAGTCGTCAAGCAATCAATCAAATGTTCAATTGGTCAATCAGCTAGTCAAATCATTAGTTGATTGATCAGTTAGGAAATTGAAGGTTCAATCAGCTAGGTTAGCTGGCTAAGTGAATTAATGCTACATGCACTAGCGAAGTGCCAGAGTGACTTACCAGGATCCCTTGAGGTGCAGGCTGTCTTGTATTTTCCTTCCTGCAATCACTTTGCCACATTCACTTCCTACTTCATTCCCACCTCCCCATCCTCATCAGGGTCCATCTGCGCTCTCACTTCCATCTCAACCTCCTCCATCGTCCCTTGTGTGGTTGAAAGTTCGTTTTCCAGCAGTGACTTCCCTGTGGTTGTCATCGCCTTAGGCTGCCCGGTTTTGGTGAGAACTACGGTAGGTGTTAACTTTCACTGCCAGCGCCGCATGCATTTAAAGTCTTGAGCTTTGCAATCGGCTTGGTGTCGAACCTTTGGTATGCATTCTTTGTCAGTGCTGCAAGTAGTCGAAGTAGTGGAAAATGTGCATTGTAAGCAACATTTAGGTGAGATAATAATAACAAGTCACTTCGTTTGTGGTAAATCAGTTGAAATTGGAATGGACAAAGTTAGGTTGTGTGAGGTAATGCTCCTTTTAGTTTGCTGTACGATTTGTTTTAAGCGCATTTTAGGTGGTGGTGTTCACTGCACTGAAGAGAAGTGAGTCGATGCAACATGCAGAGGCTCGGTGCCTTTACCAAACTTTAATGAATTTCGGAAAAATTGACATTAGCATTTTTCTACTTCCCCTCCTTAAGTTCCTTAATCTTGGAAACAAAGGAAGGAAGGTGAATAAGATTGATTCTAATCACAATCAGCACCAGGTTGTATTTCCTTTCGATATTTTCTCTGTTAACTAATGGCAAGCATTTTGTCTTGCCTTTAATTCCGAACTAAAAATGAAGCCGAGGTTTGCGAATCACATGTTAGGCAACACGGTGTTTCGGTATCCCTCTCGTGTTGACAACTCGGTCTCATTATAATCTCACCATATTCCTCTGCTCCTTGTGCATTGAATACTTATGACTAGTCTGTGCTTTACGTGTTAGATAGCGGGTAAAATTTAATCTGGAGGCAGGTGTCCAACTCCCTACCCCACTTTTTCCTTCACCTACAATTCGCTATGCGTAGACCAATTTCGTCTACTTTGAAGGACTTGTATCCTGTATTCTCCAAGCATATTTACCATCACTAGCTATCAGGGTCACTTATTGATGCTTAAATTCTGCCATATTTGTCAAGCTCAACCTGCATCTCCTCCCTTTCTTGGTAGTTCGTAACAAATTGTGTCCCAAAGTATAGGTGAGGTTTTCCTAATGTGGCAGGAGCAGGTCCATTTTCTAGGTTGAAAGGATTGGCTGGCGATTGCAAAAACAAAACAGACGAGGTCATGCAAGAGAAGGTCCACAAGAGCCTTAAGCTCAAGCTCCTCACATTTGATAGAAAGAGGAGGTTGATGAAGGGCGAAAAGTTGCCGGTGAATTCAGCGAAACGTAACTGGACAATTAAAGAGGTTTGTAATGGGGAATAAAAGACAAGCAAATAAACTTCTTAAATTCTAGTAAGTTTGTAAAAGCTATGGCAGCAGGCTATGGAAAAGGACGTTGGGGTTATGCTAGTGGAGATCCGCCAAGTTCTGACCACGACGATGGCTCGAGTGTCTCTTCTGTCTTCGCTTTCTTGGTAGTTCGTAACAAATTATGTCCCAAAGTATAGGTGAGGCTTTCCTAATGTGGCAGGAGGAGGTCCATTTTCTAGGTTGAAAGGAGTGGCTGGCGATTGCAAAAACAAAACAGACGAGGTCATGCAAGAGAAGGTCCACAAGAGCCTTAAGCTCAAGCTCTTCACATTTGATAGAAAGAGGAGGTTGATGAAGGGCGAAAAGTTGCCGGTGAATTCAGCGAAACGTAACTGGACAATTAAAGAGGTTTGTAATGGGGAATAAAAGACAAGCAAATAAACTTCTTAAATTCTAGTAAGTTTGTAAAAGCTATGGCAGGAGGCTATGGAAAAGGACATTGGGGTTATGGTAGTGGAGATATTGGTTCATTCGTGCCACGACGCTAAATTATTGTCGATTTTTCTGACTAATATGGGCTGCACCTTTCTGCTTTTCCAATCAGGCAGCTAAACAGTCACTTCTTCGGAATCCACTTCCAATCTTCCTTAAATTGATGCACCATTTACTCGTCCATCAGTGTCTAATCTATCAAGTCCTCCATTCATCTCGAATAACTTCAATTGCAGATCTCTCTAAAACCAATTTACCTTCAGCAACCTATTTGATATCGCACTTGTACTTAAAACTGCATTTTTCATTCGGTGAAAAGGCTTTTCATCTCTTCTGGATAGGCTCGCAAAAGCACATGAGGGAATAGAGGGGATGAGGTCAACGGTAAAGCAGGCACTAGGGTAAAATAGGGCGCCTCTGAGTTGGCAGGCCATCGAGGAAAGAAGGGGTGTCAGGTTTCCCAGCACCACCTGCACCTTGTGGAAGACGTCCTCATTTCTTATTACAGAACTGATGGTGATGGCAACGGTGATGTTGGTGGGGAGCATATCGCTTTATTTCGCAAAAAATATTTTATTCCTGTTGTAGCTAGTCCTACTATTGTCATTGCTCCTAGTAATAGTTCTCTTATGTTTATTTCGTGCACGTGCTCCCTCTGAGGGCCAATTAAATATGGTAATCTAGAAATAGGGCTATAGCCATTCAAAGGCATTGGTGACGTGGATGGGTTTCGCTGTCTTGAGAAATAGGGCTATAGCCATTCAAAGGCATTGGTGACGTGGATGGATTTCGCTGTCTTGCGTACAGAGTCGAAGGAAACCACGCCTCACGTCTGACCTCGGCAGCCGGGGTTACTGCTGAGCAGATTTAAGTGAACCAATCAAATCGGACCCAGCTATGCATTGGCCCATTTATGGGAATTGACACCTCGACAATGCGCCAAGATTGCTTGAACCAGACAAATTTGGGTGATATGTTCAAAGTCCAGCTTAACGGATGCTGTCAATAATTGCCTTTCAGGAGACACAAATCCTTGATGGTGACTAATTTTGCCATGTGGTGCGATGTGCCTGGTCACTCTGTTTACAGATCAGCCTTTATGATTGCCAATGGTCAGCAGGTTAACAATGTGTCGGAGAAGGGCCTCGAGGTGGATGAAGTTAAAGGTCGCTCTTGCAGTGGTTTTAATCCCTCCTTCCTTCCTTTGGTTTTACTTTTAAGATAATCACTCTTAAATGTAGTGCTTTGATTGCCAAACGAAATTTTGAAATGCACACTTAAACAGCTAAATTATTAAAACCGTACGTCACAAAACTAGGTGTGAATAACAGCCCTAATGAGGCGACTAGATCATGACCAAGGCCATCGGGCTCTGACACACATCCATACAAGGCGAATCTTTTTGCTTACCAATTCCAGCAGATATTGGTACACACACAGGGGCTGCCTCGCAAGCTTCGTTCCATCGCCTAAATGAGAAGTCTCCTCTGCAGCAATGGTCATCATGAAGGATGGAGTAATGACTCCATCGTGGGCGATCAAAAGCAAGGTAACTACAATACACTTCCTGGCAGCGATAGCTTGTGACATTTTTACACGATATCATTGTGTCAATTCGAGGCTGGATATTTCTAGTCTTAAGCACGTCCGTCACACATCTACCGGTTTCCAGTTAATATTCGTGCATAAACAGGTGCCGATTTGGTGGTTAACAAAAGTTATGTTTCAAAAGATGCTGGACACTGAGTTTGTTTGCGTTTTCGTTTGAATACCATCAGGTACATTTAAACCCTTATTGAGGCGGCAAAGGAAAAAATCGACTTTTGGCCTTTACCCACTTCAGTTCTGTCCAAGCACCTGGCTAAATTGTTGCGCAGTGCTAAAAGAAGAAGGGCGGAGAGTGCGTCAATCACCATTGGATGGCAACCGTCGTTTGGATGCCCACACCTGCTATCGTCTCAGATGTTTGCTACACCTCGCATTCTGTAACGGTTAAGTAACTGCTAAAGGAAAGAGACAGTAGCTTTGATTGTATTTTTCATGGACGCACCAGGGCTCACCTGTGCGCAGCAAATTTTCTCTGCATAAACCCAATTAATGTTGCACTGGCACTAGTGTGCCTCCTTGAGGCATTCACAAAGCTATTTCAAGTCCCACCATTATTAGAATGCAAGTATCTTAATATGCTGGGGTAGTAAAGCTAAATAAAATAAGTGAAGGGAGGTCATGGAACTGCATGAACATTTTGGCGAAGGCGTATTTTGGAAGCCTTAAATTCTGGCCAGAAATTTATTTCCTAACCTTTAAAAACGACTAGACATCTTCTATTTGGATGCTATTAGAGCTGTTTGGTCAATTCCAGCTGCTACTGTCCATGCTCAAGGCGAGACGACCATTACTTGCAATGCATGAAGAAGACAAGGATGAAGCAGTGAGTATATGAGGAAATGCAAGCTCCAAATAAGGGTTACCTGCACAGGTAAGCACTTTTAGCAAAAGTGGCAAACACTCTTTAGCTCACCTTTGTAGACAGCCAAGAATCAGCGTTGCTTTTGGTCACGCATAGCAAACAGAATTGCAGTGGCGTTCACGAAGGGTAATAAAATGTACTGAGACCCATTGTAGCTTGAACAACCCACCGCCGAGTGTAAGTTACAAGTCTCTCTTTGGTTCCCACCCACTTTAAAACGGAAAACTCACCTTGGATTAGTTGACTCCAAACTGGAAATAGTGGCGTTGTAAATGAACAGGCACGAAATTTAGAAACGCGCATGAGACGACATGAGTCACGCGCATTTTCTCCGTTGAATGGCCTTAACACAAGGATAAGTTGGAGAACGTAAGTGTTGAACCATCCTCTCAATGCTGTAAATGTAGTGGCTTGAAAACGTTGTTACTTGCCCCCGTCTTTGCATCTGCTTCCATAATTGACGTGTCGACATTAAGTCAAAGTGATCAGAAGTTAAACGGTTTCACGACTTTCGAGCCCTTTTTGACGTCGGTCCATGCATGGCTGACCGTAATGCCTCACTTGTGTATTATCACCGCCACGTAGCCATAAACCGCTGAGACGACATGAGTCACGCGCATTTTCTCCGTCGAATAGCCTTAATTTAGCACAAGGATAAGTTGGAGAACGTAAGTGTTGAACCAACCCCTCAATGCTGAAAATGTAGTGGCTTTAAAACGTTGTTATTTGCTCCCGTTTTTGCATCTGCTTCCATAATTGGCGTCTCGACATTCAGTCAAAGTGATCAGAAGTTAAACAGCTTCACGACTTTCGTGTCCTTTTTGACGTCGGTCCATGCATGGCTGACCGTAATGCCTCACCTGTGTATTATCACTGCCAAGTAGCCATAAACCGCTGAGATGGGGCCACCAAACTTTGTCACAACTGGTGTTTCTCTCACAACAATAAAACTGCAAGAGTGTCAATTTGTCTTAATTCTCACAATTCAGCAAACGTGGGCGTGAAGCACAATTCGTTTACTTTTTTAATGCAAATAGACGACAAATGTGAATCAGGGCCACGTACTAAGTGAAACGTCTAACATCCATTTTTACCAACAAGTTATGCCCTATTTCCATGCCATTTGGGCGGAATCGCTTTGGCCATCGTTGTCCTGGTCGCCTTGTAGGTCGTAAAGTACCATGTGGTGGACTGAGTACCTGCACATGATGGAGTGCTTTCCAGTTGTGGCAGGAAGTGTTGTCGGAGGCGCAGCAAAGTCAAGAATGCACCCTTGCATCTGGATGGAGTGAAGTGGTGTAAGCGACTTTAGTCCAGTGCTTCAAGAGCCAATCTCTTGTGCATACATCAAGGTCGGCGTAAGCATCTGACCTGGAATACCTCCTTGCCCCATGTTGAAGCGTCTGTGACAATTAGGAGTGGATGAAAAATAAGGTGGAGATGTTGTGCATAACTCAATCGTGGTGAGGAAGCTAATGCAACTGAAGGAACTGAAATGCAAATGGATCTGCAGAGATGAGATCAGGAGAGAAAGATTGTCTTCCGATATGCACAATGGCCAAAGCGTGTTCCGAAGACATTAATTTGCTGTCATTATCGAGGACATCTCGACTCCTTGTCTACGGAATACCGGTTGGAAAACAATGATGGCTTTCCAACTGCAGAGCTTGATGTATCTCCAAGCCAGCCACTGTGCCTCACAACTGCGCAACTTCATAAGCGGCTGTCAACGAAATCCTTCTTTGGATGACACACTCAGGCGGATATCAAACTGAGATTATACGGGATATGAGATTTTCCTGTCCCAAGTTCCACTAAAGTAGTTTCTGAAGTTTGAACTTTCTTGTTTAACCGGAGCACTACAGAATTCTTTTGGCAAAAAGCGGCGAAAACAGCTTTTGAGCAAAAATGTTTAAAGTTTTGGCTTTTGTACAGAAAAACGTAATTGATTTCTATCATAATTCCCTTTTCGTGTGCATTTGTTCCTACCATATTGAGGAACAAATCACCAAGCATTACAACAACAGCATCTTAACTGTCATACACTTTGGCTATTCTACTTCTGTCGATGCCTTTTAATCGCTATCGGCAGGCGCTGACAGTAGATTGGCGTTCCTGCGAATTTGGGGGGGATGTGAAACACCACATCGTCAGCAGTAATAGGCCAAGAATGATAAAATCACTAGCCCATAAAATTTTCATCAAAGGCGCTTAAGTAGGCAGTCGATCTGACTAACGCCACAGAGAATGAAGTAAACATAGTAGATCTGTGTGGTGGTGGCTTTCTATGACGAGTACATGATTGATCGAGTGTGGCTGCAGCAACAGGTCTTTCCAAAGTTGATTGGTTGTGTTGGTCACTTTTAAAAGACCGCCTGTGGGGTTAACAAAAGATGTGGCAATTTTTAATCCTCAAATGATACGATGAATTAGTTTAATGTACGGAAATGGGTACACTCGGCCCAGTTGTGCAATATTTTTGCAAACATTTAGAACGCCATCATAATGGATTTACATTGATAAAATGAGCTATGTACTGCATTTGATGCAAGTGGCCAGGTTATGATCCCAAAATGAGCAGTGTTTGATTTTATTCACACATTATTTCTTAAGCTTCTACTCCACCTTAACCAATATTAAAGAAATTTCATTCACACATTATTTCTTGAGTTTCTACTCCACCTTAACCAATATTAAAGAAAGCATTTTGCTGCACCCTAACCTTCAACAAGGCAAAACGCTCAAGATGCACTGTTTCCCATTGTTTGATCTAGCGAAAAAATAGGAGTTTGAAAGGTATTAACATAAAGAAGGCCATCATAATGGATGCAAGTGGCCAGGTGTATGATCCCAAAATGAACAGTGTTTAATTTCATTCACGCTTTATTTCTTGAGTTTCTACCCCATCTTGGCCGATATTAAAGAAAGCATTTTGATGCAGCCTAGCCTTTGACAAGGCAAAACGCTCAAGATGCAAGGGTAATTTTGGTCTCATGCAATGCCGATGCACCATTTCCCACATTGTTTGATCTAGCGAAAAAATAGGAGTTTGAGAGGTATTAACATAAAGAAGGCCATCATAATGGATGCAAGTGGCCAGGTGTATGATCCCAAAATGAACAGTGTTTAATTTCATTCACGCTTTATTTCTTGAGTTTCTACCCCATCTTGGCCGATATTAAAGAAAGCATTTTGATGCAGCCTAGCCTTTGACAAGGCAAAACGCTCAAGATGCAAGGGTAATTTTGGTCTCATATGCAACGCCGATGCACCATTTCCCATTGTTTGATCTAGCGAAAAAAATAGGAGTTTGAAAGGTACTAACTTTCCTTAATTTAATCCTGATCTCCCCTCCAAACTAATGCACATCGCCGGGAAGTTGTCGCACGCATGTTGCGAATGAAACATGAATGGTATAGTGGATGAAACTTGCACGGCAGTCGGTTTCACTAGAGTTCCCTGCTTTTCTCCACCCAGGTAAACCTATTAACAGGTAGCTTCCCCGCAACTAAATGGTTTGGCTTCATTGAAATTGTGACTCACAGAGGGTTAGAGTTTGGAGTCCAATTGGGCTTCGACATGTGGGAAGCAGGCAATGCTGAAGAAGCAGTTTCCTATGGCAGACTGCATTGTCGGCTTGACAGTGGAGGGTGGTGGAGCAGGTGACAACGGCTAGGAACCATAGGCAAAATACCAGCGCTTCCTGTCAAACAACTCACAAGGGACTTTACATAAAATTAACATTATCGAACTGATAGGTCATGCAAACAGCCTGGATGACGAATGAATATGGACAGGCGTTCGCAGAAGGGAAATGATTATTCAAAAGGATTGTCTATCACAATGGAAATGAAGTTTTAGTCGTTTTAATTACAGAATCTAACTATAATGCCTAGGCAGCTTGCTGTCAATTCTGGTTGCAGCTAACGGCTTGCGCTGGACATGCTTGCAGCAGCGAATGAGCATTGACGGTAAATTTTGCAGAAGTACACCCTGACTGCGACTCGACGGCAATTGAAGGTAGTCGATAGACCCCCTTTCACTCACTTGAAAGGACTCGTATATCAGCTCCGACTCAGAATGGATTGTACCAACATTATTGGCTTTGGTGTTCTTTGAAGCATGTGACTCTGTAGCTGTTATCGTTGCCATCGACACTGAATCCTAAAGTTAATTCAAATATAAAAGGCTTTTATTCGTAGGCAGCATGGTGGAAAGCAAAGAGTTTAGTCAGAGTGGAGGTTGAGGCATGCATGCTTCCATGCAGTCTATGAGCATATTTCAAGCAAGGATCTTCAAGCGGTTGTATTCACGATGGCATTGGCATCAGCAGCGATGTCATGATGGCTGGCAGAAGACGAAGTAGATATTGGCGATGACTACGATTGCAAATTAATGCAAGCCTGACACCTTAGAATCTATGGAAGTGTGCTTTCGAATGCACTGCAATGGAGTGGCTTAAAACATAACCAGGAATATGTAAGGGACATTAGAAAGTAGACATGAAGTAATAAAGACACGAGGCTCTAGAAGTAAATAGCTCCAAAATACTCAACCATTGGTGGGCCTACCTCCAAGCACTTGTCATATTCGACGTGTCCCGACAACGCTGAAAGCTCGATAGGCTGCTGGTTACATAGAAGGTGTTTGTTGAAGCAACACTGTAGCAGCTAAGGTCTGACGGTGATGTTTCGGGTCAAAAGAATGGCACAAACAACGCATAATATGTATGCTTTGAAGCATCTGAGGCTGTTAAACTGCAGCCTATTTGAATGCACGATCGAAGCGAAAGCAAAAGAGGCAATCGGACGTGAATCCAATAAGCATAAACAACTTCGATTACGGATATGCGAGCAAGTGGATGGGAGGTCTCCCTAACACGTGCGGGCAAAACATCTTGGAAACAATGAAGATGTGCAAAGCAAAGAAGAATGCCAGTTCCAGAATAGAGGACTCCTGTAACTAACCTCGCATCACAAATTCAGATATAGAACAATCCAGCCCCAAAATTATGCCAAGTAAATTGTTGTAAATCAGTTGGCACGAAATGCTTCCATTTACTTTGCACCTGCATGAATTACTTCTGGGTACTCAAATGTGCTTCACTCATGTTAAAGCAGTTTGCAAACA
>MIEF01006410.1:0-10774 GCA_001870725.1 Taenia solium
TGTTATCTTGCATCGATACCAAAACTATTCCCATTTCTCCTAGACTTCCCTACAGCCAATATTCTGAAGCCGTCACCTACTACCCAAGTGATTCCAAAGCCATGCTGTGCCAATGCCAATGACGAAGACTTGTGCGATCGTGGACTGAGACACTTTGAATCCCCTGACTTAAGTGTGACAATCCCATCATCTTCACCCACCACAGCATTGGATTCCACCAGCATTTCTTCCACTTCATCGATAAACCACTGCAACGCATCGACATTGCCCCTACTTGAAGGTAAGTGCAGTAAACGAAATAGATCGAAAGATTGGCTCAAGTATTCTTCCCCCCAAACTGTATCTGCAGCATCTCCTTCTTCGATGGATCATATCGGTGCGCTCCCACAGCTCTATTATTTGTGTGCCAATGTTCGACCTTCGATACCGCCCCACCTTCCTCAATCCTCTCTTCCACTAATATCTTGTGGAATTGGCCTTCCCCTGTACCACTCTTTGCTGCCAGAGACCCTACTTAAGTTGATGGGCAATTTCAAAAGCACAAATACTTTTAATCTCAAGGATGGAGCTTCAGCTACCCATATTAGCAGGATCTATCAAAACGCTATCAGTGGTAAGGCCGAAGACAATGACAGGAATAATAACAGCACCGGAATTTCTACGATTTCAAATGAGGTGAGTAGTGAGGGAGTGGATGGAGAAGCGCGAGCGAAATGGGAGTGCCAAAAGTGCGGGAAGACATAAAACAAATCTGCCTCTCTGCGAACACACAAGCAAAGTCACTCACATAAGTGGAAATGTAGCTTTTGCGACAAGGCGTTCTCGCGAAAATGGATCCTTCAGGGTCACGAGCGCACGCACACGGGCGAAAAGCCCTTTGTCTGTCCCACATGCCAACATGCTTACGCTGATCAGTCGAATTTGCGAGTGCATATGCAGACGCACATGGAGGTGAAGCGCTGGCGTTGTTCTCACTGCATCGCATCATTCACTCGCCGTCGTGCACTCATGCGACACCGTGAAATGTGTCAATTCTCTGCTCTTACTACAGCCACTGTTAAGAATGTCGTCTCTACCACCTCTGCCGTCAACACTGCGCACAACATGGGCACCATCGAACGAACCACTTGAGATGGGGAGCAGAATTTCCAATCTGCGTATCAGTGTGTTCCAAGATTTGGTGTCGAATTGTTAAAAGTTGCTATTTAAACGCATCTACCTTATAGCAGGTTATCAGAAATAAATACATGCACGCTTAGCACAGTGTCTTCCAACTTTTGATCAAACATTTTTCAGCATTTTTACAAAATGCCGCAAAACATGCCATGGAAAGAAGTGGCATCAGACCAGCACTTTAGAATGGTAAACTGGCCGACACGTTATGAAATTTTCCAGATTATGACTTTTCCTTCTTTTAACTTGGAGCCAGAGGACTTAGGAACTACTAGGACCCAAGATAAAATGGGATGGGTGCGGAAATCATGACTGTGTCGTTGAATGAAGAAGGTGATATATGTGATGTCGTCATTAGGTGATCGCATCGACTACAGCGTGAGGACAAAAGGATGACGATAATAGATGGTGATCCATTACGATAAAAGTAACCAACGTTAAGGTGCAGAGATAGAAACTTGAGCAAAATAGAGAGAGCAAATAATCATCTTTAAATGACTTTGTCATTGCCATCTCGAAAAGTGTGCAGTTCACATCGATAGCGCAGTGCGTCTTATTATGTGTTTGGGTTGGATAGCCTGCTGTTGACACCAACAGCCACTTATAAATCGGACTCTGAACCCCTTCCAACTTTTGATTCTATTCTATCAGCATTGATGCCATTGTGGCAACACGGTCCACATTGTCACGTTGTTTCGATCTGCTAGTAGACATTTGAGAGAACAACGTTGCGCATATGAATTTATGTGACTCTGTGCAGCACTCGCATAAAATTATGTCAGATAGGGTTTATACATTATAATTCATTACTGGCTTATTCAATGGTGCTGGAAGAGAGTGATACTTCGACTGACTTTCGCTTTTGATGGAGGATTTTGTTCCCATTCGTTAAGCGATTATGAAAATGCCTCTGGTGTTTCACAGAAGAAGTAAACGCAGCCTGTATATCACGTCGCCGAATTCTCCCCCCGTAACAACCCAAATCCCAATGCGAGACAAGGTGCGGGGCTGCCCAAAAGGGGATAGTCACAGACGTTGATTGATATGCTGTCTCTCAGGTCACACTGAGGCACAAACGTGTCATTTCGAGGCTATCCCAATGGTTACTGTGCCATCCACCCCTGTCAACACATTTTTCGATTCGGTCTCCAATTTCGTAAAGACTGAATGCCTTAAAGCTTTCAGGACACGAATCGGTGACGGAATCACCATTACGGTCTCTACACATCCGCCCTCTGTGCCAGATTCTCATGCATCTGATCACCGTATCAGTGTGGTCACTGCAGTAATCTAGCTACAGGAGTCAAAACCTATTGCGAATCCCAACTTATTTTGCTTTGATCCACGCTTCTGGCATAGTGTTCTGGCGTGGAACCTTACAAATAGCACAAAAGAAGACTTTGGCTGACATAGAAGTGGCAAGTGCATAAATTCGGTACAGCCATAAATATTCCAACTGAAATTGTGAACGTTGCTTAATGGAAACCCGTTAGAATCCACCGGCAAGTGCTTTGCTTGAAAGTGACAGAAAACTTACTAGCTTTGCTTTATACCTTCACCTATTCTTCCTATCTGGTGGAAGTATTAACGAATAAAATCGTCGATGTAAGAATTAGAACCAGTTCAAGGACTATACAAACAAATCAGAACTCCTCTTCTTCTCACATCATAATCCATGCCGAGAGGAAGCATAGATAACAGTCACCTGTTTCCATGTCAACCTCTATTTTAGCGTTCCATTAGAGTGCTTCCAGTCTACAGATACCATTGAGAATGCTGCGGTCTAAAGTTGGAACACTGGGCATTGAGAAGCACGGATTTTGCGCGTCATTTGGCAGACTAATTAGGAGAAGCAGTCTTATCCAAAGTGGTGCACCAACTGCCAAGATTGGCGGGGCATTGCTGTCAGCAGCATTCCTGTTGTTCGGCGGCTAGTCTTCACCTGCATTTATGCGAGGGAGCGAATCAAATAATTTCGTTTCCACCACTTTACATCAAAGCCAATAAGACTTTGAGTGAGTGGATTAGTAAGGCTTCGTAGGCATCTGCGTAAATCTTTGCACACTCCGGTATCTTCCTACAAAGATTACCAAATTTTCCAATCTCCCTGCTTGCCACTGAAATGGATAGAATAGGCTTGCAGAGCCAGGTCGGTTGGAGACCGTTGTCGATGAGTTCATTTTGCGTTCATCGTCACCATCAAGAGCACACCTCAAGTGAAATCACGTAGCCTCAATACTTAATGTCCCAATGTTTGATCACATTGCAGGAGTAAATCAAATGGGGCTGTTACATTATGTACATACATATAGACTTAATAAGCACTGGTAGATCCATCACAGCTGCCCTTGACCGCCCATATCAACTCAACTTTGAGGCCTTTTCGTATTGCAGCACAGCGATCAGTAGCTGGTGTGTCAGCTTTATGCTTCTGGGACTATCGCAACTGACGAAACCCAAACACAGGGGCGAACTAATTCGGTTCTCTACACAGGGGGAAATTAACTACCACGTCAGGCTACTAAGGCGCCAAACACTGATGTGGCTCTAAATACCAGCTGGACGCTGTTGATTTTTGCATTGTTTGTCACGCGTCTAATTTTTTCAAACATTTTTGCACTTACCGTAATTTTAACACACAAACGCTCTCTCAGCACAATGTGTGGACTTCCAACCGTCAAATAAGCTGGCAAGCTGCTTAAACGTATGCTCGACTGTTGAAAATTTTGTCCCTTCCCAAGTCTATTGTGACGATCATGCTAAAGGAATGTCTGCTAGAGACCGATTGCAATGCAACGCAATATCACGCAACAGCCTCAATGGTGTCCAGGGTTTTGCAGTTTGGGGTTGTCAAATGCCAAATGCCAAGAGCCATCATTGCGTCAGATTGCATGCCCTGAAATGGGCGTTAATGTGTCACACTAAGTAATAGCTCAATATTAAGCATCTTGAAGGCAGATGTAGACGCCTTCTGAGACACCAGTGCAGAAGAGAGGAAAGAGTTCCTGTGGCTATGTGCACATCTTCTTCCTAAGCTGCAGGCGTGAGGTATATAGGGGAATGCCATGGTTAGGGGACCACCAGGTTTTGTCTGTTTACGTTGTTTACTTATTTCATGAGCATGCCTTTGCTTACTCACCAAACACTGCAAATAGTAGTTCTGCGCTTCTTGGGTTGAAGCCTCAAGAGGCATACCATTGGAAAGGACATAAAATGTGGTTTTTTCTTCCAAAGACGCATGCAAGTAACTGCTGTTGCTGACCCCTGCATTCTAGTCCTAGTACACTCACTTTCTTATAACCTGCTAGCAATCCACGCAGAGATAGTAAACATGAAGAGTACCGCTGTGTATAACATTTTATCACTTTCGACATAGTACTAGGCAACATTTTAAGCTGGGTAACACTTGGGAGACGTCGCCTTTACATTTATAAACTTTCTTTGCCACTGTGCAGCACTCGCAGCAAAGCATCAAATGAATTTTGTGTTTAAGTTCACCACTGACTGATTGAGTGATTGACACTTTCAAAGGGATGGCACTGAAAGGAGACAATGCTTTGATTAATTTTGCTTTAAATTGACAGACTTGGCTGCCATCAGTCACACGCTCATTGTAATGTCACTGGTGCTCTCCTAAGAGAATTAAACCTATCATTCGGCCTATTAACATTCTGCCATCGATCTTCCCATCCGTAACACGCACAGAGGTCAAATTGATTCCAGTCGTGAGAGAATGACATGAGGTTGCCAAACAACGGGAACACCACAGATGTTGGACCTCATGCCAGCATCTTCCCATATCAGGCTGAGTTGTAAACACGTCATCTCTCTCTCTGCTACCCCCGGTTATTATTGCGCAACCCGACCCATTTGATCCAGTCCGCAACCGAGTTTCAAATTTTGTGAAGGCCAGTCACCTCCAAGATTGCTGGACACGTCAGGGCTAGGTGGGGCATGATTTTCATCAGCTTGCCAAACGGAATGCTATATTCGAGGGAACATATTTGGAAATGCAAATAGTCGCAACGAAGTGCAAGAGCTTGCGCAGCACGTGAGTGAGTGAATGCACGTAACCTCATTTTGTTCGAGAGGTGCTGTGAATGGGGTGGGACACTGACCAAGTTTGGATAGACAAGGGCCGATTTCTTTGAAATGGAACAATATTGTGGGTCACCACTGGTTGATGCTTGGGTGTTGTAGAGTGTATTATCTTAAATAAACCAGCAGGGCCATTTCTGAGATCCTCTATTAGAACGCGCCACATCGTTCTTCACCATTTTGATATTTGTAGCCAGTGCTGTTTTCACGGAGCTAGAACGGCCAACCAGATGCATGTGCAGTCAACCCTGCGAAAAATACATTTGACTGCAATTCAAATAGTACTTGTCCTATTTCTAAGGCTAATTTTACTACAGCCAAGTTAAAATCCACCACATGTAGGCATGGCGGCTTGATAATCAGAATCTCCCTTGTTGTCTCTGACAAGATAAATCGACACACACACTGCAGCTGAGCCTAATTGCAGATATCGAACATATTCACAACCAGAGCCTTTAAGAGCAATCACCTACATACGTGATGCTATGTACTATGCTTTAGGCCATGTTTCGGTGCGAAAAAGAGCTGGGAAGGCGACCACTATTTCGGAATCTTGAAACAGCGATACACAAGCATGAACCACCTCTAGCAACCATGGAAACGGAGTCACCCACCAACACACATAATAGAGGATGTCTTCTAAGCAATCTTTTGCCGAAAGGGCAATGCAATACAATCATGGATATTTACCTCATTAAGATACCTGCACTTGCTTATTAAGCAATACTGTGAGTACCGCCAACCATCTCCACCGGTGGGTAAACAGGTTTTAGGGGACAATGATCCTTACGCATACATTAATGATGCTTTGGATAAATACCAGTTCTCAAGGGCGAAATTCCCTTTTCAAAGCTGTGCGATAATCCATACACATCAAATTGTCGATAGCAGCAGCCAGTTGCTTTCTGCGGAGTAAAGGAGAAGTGTCCTACCCATATTCATAGACCACATTGCAACACTCATCCAAAGAGCATTTATTCCTGTTGGCCATATGGCCAGTGGAAAGCGATGCAGGATGAAGTGGCTCTAAGTGTACAAATCTGCACTGTCCTCCTTGTCAGTATATTGCACAGCACTGAGGCTGCGAGTTAAAATAAGTTCATCGGCTAGGGCACAATGTGGCCATCTACCGAAACCCAGAGTCAAACGAACAACTTATTGTACTGACTAACTTGTTTCCGTAACACACACTAAACAATTTTGATGTTCTGAATAAAACATGCGCAAGATACTTGAAGCTATATTAATTTTGATGTGATTCGTTTGAATGATTGAAGTCACGACAAGGCAAGTTAAACGGGTTCGCTGCTTTACTGTCCAACGACGGGAATATACGTTATTCAGATAGGTATTGAGGCGACGTCTTCGAATATGGGAAGCCCTTCCTCGTTTTCTGGCAAAAAGCAGATCCCTTTTTTGGCCGTTTGGTGTTCTTGGATCAGCACACAGGATGCTGGAAAAGGTTTCACTCCTGTCATTTATAATTCTTCTGTTTACCGTTATTTTGTTTTACGGCAAGGCCATTTTCCAGAGCACCTAGCTGACTGAATCCCGCGGCATCGTTTGATGACGGAGAACGAGTGTCTTGCATTGAGGAGTGAACATCCTTATGGATGGGAGCTTTGCACGATTCACCAGCCGGAACCGCACATCATCCTCTTTCGTTGGCCGCGTACAAATGTTCTAGTGACATCTTAAGATGCTAAGATGCTCCTTTTGACTCTAATCCCACGTATACGTAAAGATGGCCTCTGGCTGTGCTGTAATGTAAAAGTCTTTATTAATAAATGACATTGCCTTCTTTCGAGGAGGTGGTGGAGATTGTCTCAGATGATGCTCCTCTTCCGCGTTTTGGTGTGAGTGATTCCGTTTCTATGGTTATCGCTGTGCCAGAGACATGTAATTCAGGTAGTCTTGCATACGGAGAAGAGGGTTTGTATGTGTGAGGTGACGATTGCAAAAGAAGCATAAGGTGTTTTAGTATTTTCGACATAAAGATAGTTGATACTGATAAGAAAAGATGGACACTCGCCGCGGACAATTTGCATTGCACTCTTAACATGAGCAGAGACGTAGAGCAGTACACAAGGAATTCTCAAGTTGCAGTCAAACAGACTATTTTTAACCAACCTTTAACCAGGGTCGCCAAATGCGCAACTGTTCGGTTCAGAAGTGTCGATGAGCTCGCGACATGGCTGACAATCCAAGGTGTGTCAAAAGTTGCCTATTCGCTTATTAAATTATAATCCGATTAAGTTCATATTGTTAAGCACAACTTGCAAATAATTTCTGGTGCCCTCCTAACGAAAATGAAGTCGCAATTGAGGGAGTTTTGGCTACTACTGCGCCTCTTACTAAGGTAAGTTGCAACAGTTAAAAGCTGCTTAATGAGCTCTCCAGAACCATGCAGCGGCGAAATTGGATTCCTTCAAATGCACGCTTAAGTTCATCGATGCCGACTGGCTTTAGTGCTACAGATGCACAAACAAAACCTAAATGGATTTAAGCACTAAACTTTGACCCTATATTAAAGTCTAGCGAATAAACACTTCTATAACTGCTCTCACCTGTAGAGTTAGCTCCGCTTAACCTTAATAAGATGTCCAACCCTTTGGCACACAGGTGAATTCAATGCTCTAAAGATACAGGCTAGCACGAAGGCAATAACACGAGCAGCATTCATTGACTAGCATCAGCTCAAAGTAAACAGTCCCACTTGGAGTGTGCCTTAGCAGAAGTCATGGCCGAAGTAAGACTCACCCCAGTTTCAAGAATGCCAATTAGCTGAATGCAACAAGCTGCTGTCACTGTCGATTAGCTCAGTGATAGCTGCTTTAAAACGCGTGAACGTCAGACCCTACATCACGACCTTCTCAAAGGTAGTGCAGGTGTGACAGAAAGCCACTAACTGTGGATTCCCAGGCCTTTCCTTACCACTTCTGCTCCACTGGCAATGGGATGATTTAGATTGCAACTAGCCACAGCGAGATCTAGTGGCGGTAGAGTAGCATGTAACATGCATAGTGATAACCACTGATGTGTCCAAGAAAACTTAGCAATAATTACTCAACGGCCGCGAAAATAGCATGATTGTACGATAATTTATCTATCCATGAGGTTACGCCGTGTCATCATGACCATCAAAAGCTTGTGCCATTTCGAAAACACTACCTTCCATCCGTCAAGGAAATTGAGCGTGCTGTATCCAAGTGAGCGCGCATGTGACCATGGTTTGCAAAGCTCAACTCAGCAGAATTCTACTACATGAAGTTGGTATGGGGCTACTACCGTGTCTACCTGTGCAGGTAGTCTTGCATATCCATGCATGCTGCCGGTCGATTCATTCCTCGGAGTGTCTAGTATTAAGCCATCCGACCAGTGAGACTCGGCAAACGTTCAAGAGGCAGTATAGGGCAATTTGTATTCATCCAAATGGTAAGAAGATACAGTACTGGCTAAGGTGTGCGTAGCCTTGTCTTCGGCTTCAGCGTAGGTAGTACGAACTGTCTTGATGCGAAGTGGGTCCATGCATGGTCTCCATGGCAGTGAAGGAAATCCCTCTAAAAAGGATGTGAGGAAGGATGGAAGACCAATATGAAAGTATCCATCACCAGTTAGGAATGGAGATGCAAACATTCACCAAATCCTCTGCATCATGAATTCGCATATTCTGACCGCCAGTTGAGCTGGGAAGTAAGTGATTTTTCATTGTTCCTAAAGCGCAACAAAAGTATGCCATCTTAAGCGACACGTGGAGGAGACAAAGGAAGTAATAGATGACGGGCGGTGAGGACGAAAAGCAAGAAGTAGCTGGAAAGATTGCAGCACTGCTTGATTAAGTAACAGAGATGACGATGCTTAATGCTGGTAACTTACCGACAGGTGCATTTCGGGGCAGGGATCAAACACTTACGTCCACCACACGCGAATGAAATCACAGACCTTGAGTATCGCATGAATATGTGCTCTGAGTTAAACTAAAAACTTTGATCCTTTTATGCCAATGCTTTTATTCATAGTAGCAACACTTAACTTAAGTATTTGGCATTTTAGATATGGCGGATAGCACAAAATACTTTTATCAGAAAGGCTCCTTGGAAGTAGGGATAAGGGAGATAGAATCATGCTTCCTCCTTCGTTGAATTCTGTTTTGCCTAAGAATGAGATGCATTCTATCATACGTGGAAGGAAAGGTCGAAATTGCACCTCATTGATGTGGGAGATGTCCACAGTGCCTAACACAGTTAAGGCTTCTTAACTCAGTGGCAATTACCCAATTACAAATATGGCCTACATTGGGAGGGTATTGAGAATATCTCACCAGTAAAATAAGTCGTAGAAAAGTGCGTGGAAGATGCAAAGGGTGTTATGTTTTTCCTATCATAATTTTATTTTTGAGATGGAGACGCACTTACAACTTCATAGAGCATTAATTCAAGTGACCCGAAAATCGCCACTTGTGGCTGGCGTGCTAAGTATTGCCTTATTTGGTGTCAAAGTGAGATTTTGCTTCCATTTTACATGCTCTTTATCCTGACCACCTTAAGAGGGATTCGTGGTTGAGTTGCGCAGCAAAACTGCAAATTAATCATTCACAAGTGGGTTTATAATGCTACTCAAATATGCAAAATGATGAAATTTATGACGCTCACGGTACTGCGCCACAGGAGCCACAATTTGCAGCCACACCCAGCTGCATCATACCATGACCTTCTCTGTGTTAGCCGTAAAATAAGCAAGCTTTGTTTCCCACGTAGTGCTCGTTTTTGTCTTCCACGCTGACTCACTTCTTGTCCTCTATTAAGCGTTTATCTACCAGGTTGCATTCATTGAAAAGGAAGGAGATGGCAACGTAAGAAGGGAAAGCTGAATTGTGCACAGGCTCAAATTAGGGTGCGACCATGGCGTTACAATCTTGTCCGGAGTTTTGCGGAAGGTATCATTCCTATCTGTCAAGATATTAAAGCCACGTCAGCACTTTCGCTACTAAAGGGAGGCACATACGTTATGTGCAATGCCATCGTTGGAGCTGCAGTTAAAGCTATGTCATCGTCAGCGCAAAGAATTCCGGTAGCTATTAACTAATTGCGCAAATACATTCCCATGTTTAAAGCCAATGTGCAGGACCTCAGCTAGGGCAGACGGATCAAACAGCCACTCCGATGCATGTCACACACTCTATTTTTCAAGAACGCGTCTATTCTGGTAGAAGAACTGATGCGTAACGAGGTTACGGAACCATCAAGTTCAACAATAGATCCAACCAATTTGCTCTAAGAAGAGGAAAGGCAATGGAGGACAATAGCTGTATGTAGACGACAGGAAGTTTAAAGCTATAAGGAAAAAGGATGGGCTCCTGTTACCCCATCCACCTTATACCTTCGACTTTCTACACGTTCATGGCGACCATCTTCTCTAGACTTGTAATAAGCAATTTGGCAGACAGGAGCGGCAAAATGGGCGGGGAAAGACAGCTTCTGTTATTGTCACAGAACCATTGTGT
>MIEF01006411.1:0-44070 GCA_001870725.1 Taenia solium
GACCGAGACTTCAAAAGAGGAAGGTGAAGAATAACTGCTGTTTAAACAGGCTAAAATGTCCTCCAAAATTAGCACCTTCAAGAAAGGCTAAATGCATTGCTGAGGAAGGGAGGCCCATTGTTCTTTTAAGCACCGAGTATTGTTAGCAGGTATGTGTGTGCGCGTGTGTCAACTGCGGTAGAACTTGTCAAGTTATTTGAAATGAGGTAGGCGAATTGAAATTATGTGTATTTTTTACCTTAAGGTTCACATTTCCATATTGGCTTACCGAATTATTCACAGATATTTTGTTTCAAAATTAGGAAAATTTCCCCAATTTACACTTTTTTTGCAAATGGTACCTTTATCATTGACGATGTAACAATTAACGCCAGTGTTAACTTTTCTCCCCGTGCATGATAGACTCCAGACAAAGTAGTTTGCATCAGTCATTTGAAAGGCGACTTCTGTATCACTTTTCCTTTCTTTTCCTACCATTTAAACGAAATTTCTGTAACCTCCTTTTTTATCACTTCCTACCCATGAGCTATCAATGGAGAATTGAAAGCTTCTGGACCATATTTCCCTCTTTACATCTTGGTTAATAGTGCTGGTTTTCTGCAATTTTTAATCAGTTTTCCACGAAAGACAATCTTGATGGGATTTCCTGGTTATGTAACATACTTTGCTTCTGGACTTAAAAGACTGACTCCAAGCCTCCTTTGCTTCTATCCCGCCTTTCTTTCTAATTTTCTGAAGTGCCTTATTTATCTAGTAGAAAATTGAGGTATTGTGATACCCACTTTGATCATGACTAAAGGTGTGGGGAACCACCTCCCTCCTCCCCATCTTTAAGTGAGATGTCGGGCATTCTGAAAAGTGAGCTTATTGAATTGTCAGGTAGGATTTAAACATTCTTACATCCGATTCTCTATTTATGACTGGCATCGCTGTTCGGAAGGAAGTTTCCCTTCTTGCATGCATTTCATTTGCACCTTATCACCAAGAGCAGGTGGAGCCCGAAGGCAAGCATTGTTAGGTCTTCACCGTAAAACTTGCACCTGTAGGTCACCAGGTTCAGTAAACTTAGTCCTCTAGGGATATAGCTACGTCTACTTTGGAAGGTGAAATGGATGGTGAGCAAACAGCTGGAACGTAAATGACGCACTTGGAAGGGGCGTTTTGAATCAAAATGGTTAAATGTTAGCTCCAAATGCTCAAATTTTAAGTATTTTAAATATTTTATAATGTTATGCATTTCTGTTTGAATACACCTTTTAGGAGTGGCAAGTGGGCAGATCGGATGAACAGATGTGATCGATCTCAGAAGGATGGCACTTCCACTATTACTAGGCAAATGATGCTTTCCTCCAAAGAAATGACTAGTTTTACCATTTTTAGCCTATTACCTCCGCTTCCATATCGTTGGACAGAGAGGAATGAAAGAAGACATTAAAAAATCAAATTTATGTGGGGAATTAGAGTGTCCCCCTACTTTGAGGAACGATTGCGATTGCTCAGTCGTGGTTTTTGTCCGATCTGCTTGTCTTCCACTTGTCAATCAAAAAGCGAATTCAAGCTAGCACATAATGCGATAGAATAAACAGTTGTATTTTAGAAAAGTTACTTTAAATAATGCACTTGCAGAGCCGTGGTGAGCTTTTTCCCACAAAAAATAACGAAGCGATTGTGGGATTGTTTGTAGTAAATCATTTTAATTAGATTTGTAGGTTTGTGGAGATACGCCTTGTGTGAATTTAGTGGAAACGTCGACATAATGTCAACGAGCGAAAAAATGGCCTTTGGACCATTTCATTGGAAAACTAAGTGTGGGGACCTGGGTCTTCCCCAAGGTCCAAAGAGGGCATTCCGCCAAGACTGAAAATGTGCTCCTGGCATACTGATGGACCGAGAAGCTACTGGCAGCGGTAGCACAACGGTGGAGGCTTAGGTGCCTGCATAATCGAAACGCTGCCAACTTCTCACTTTGGCCAGCGCAACTGCGTAATTGAATCCACTTACAACTGAGGAGATAGTTTTCCACAATATCATTGAGTCCCATTGACAATTTCACTGGATCTGAAGAATTGTTATGTTGGGGCTAGCCGTAAAAGTACTGGCCTAAAAACAGTTGCACAATAAAGGATGGGGCACAAAACAGTTTTGTAGGGGTGAGGGATCGTGTCCATACCTTCTGTCCAGCCACATGTACCTGGGTTTCACTCAGCTAGTAGTGAGGTCGGCATCCCCTTCAAGTAACTTAGACTGCTCCAGAACAAACATTTTCAGTTATCCCACAGCTAGTGTCGCTTTAACTGTTAATAGCTAACCCGCAAAACTCGAGACTAAGGCAGGTGCTGTTGGAAGTCTTCACAGGTTCTTCCAAGCTAAGGTTAGGATTTCAGCCATAGCAATCAGGGAGCTTGTAATTTAGGATCGAATTTACTTGCTACTGCCACCAATAATGCCTCCCCGGGTCTTCTTTGAAGTCGTGTCAAGCCATAGTAGTATGGTAGAGAAAATATTGCTGACGTGCAAAAGTTTTGAGTTAATCGCCACGACCCAAAAGTTACGTTGGCAACCAGGACTACCACAGCGGAGGCCTAGATGCCTGCACGACTGAAATGGTGGGTTAAACAAACGATCAAAATGTTAAAAACCAAGGAAATTCTTGAAATGTGAAAAAATTAACATGAAACTGGCCCAAGGGCATAGCATGTATTTCCCAACTGGCACTGGTGCGTAGCATTCCATACTATCGATGAGTTTGTGAATTGTAAAGATAAGCTATTTTCCTCAAATATTTCTAGTAGGTTTAAAATTGTGGAAAAACCAGAACCGATTTTACAAGTGTCTGAAGCAGGGGTGATAAATTCCTTACTCCAACAAAGAAAAAAGGGGAATTCGTAGGTGTTTGAGGCAGGAGTAACTCCAAAACTGGCTTAAAAGCCGGCTAAGCTGATTTAAAAATTTTCTTTTACTATAAAATTTTGAAATTTTCCAAACGTTTTAATGGTGGACGGAGACAATCTGGAGATCTTTGCTTGTTCGAAATAAGATCAGAATAGAATAATAGGAGAAAAAGGTAGCGCAAGATCTATTCGATAGTTCTGTAAAATGCAAATATAACTGTCCAAGTCTTCTCTGACGTCACAAAAAGCCAAAGTGCTGTGAAGAAGTTGCTTCTTGCTAACGCAGCAAAGGGTTAAGCTGTGCAACCCGCGAACACAGAAAAAATGGCGTCACTCAAAGGTTTTACGACAGTAAAAACAATATCACAAAACTGGAAAACCGTTCTAGTGATTTTAAGTACAAATACATCGAATAGATGCTTCTGTTCGCCGTAAAAACTGCCTGTTATTTGAAGGTGCAGCAAGACCACGAGGCCATGGGTGTGACCTCGGTAAAAGTTACAAAAAATCAGTGGTCATAGCGACGTATCAAATTACTTCATAACTCACTCCATCGCTTAAGGGTTGTCTTCATCGATTCTGCTGTGACATGAAAGCTTAGTCAGTGGACTGCCGTGAAAGCAATAAAACGCTCTAGCCCCAAGTCATTGATGCCCCTACCTAGTTCCATTATATTTGCACTTTCAATTTATTGGTAGCGTGCATTGAGAAATGGATATCCATCGACTCAGCAATTCACCAGCTCAGATGATGGCCCACAATCCAGTGCATCCCATATCTCAATCACAACACGATGGGGAATCTAGCCAATAGATGAGACACCCCGAAAATGGCATTTCTCCTCGTCATTTTGTTCTCAATTTAGTGCTATTTGGCTACTTGTTCTGGAGCCACTCTCTCACTGTACACGTGACGTCGCATATTCGCGCAATTCACTTGTCTTCGTGCATTCACCACAGGCACCTCCATAATGGGCAATTCTAGTCATTTAAGTGTGGAGTCGCTTCAGGTGTGAACAGCCTCTGCGCAACCCGAGATTTTGATTGCCACTTTGGCCATTCAAGGCAGGCATTCCCCTCCAGGAACTGTTGGATCTGGTTTGCACCTGAATCGAGCTTGTTTACCGCTGCCGCCAATCCATTATGCAGTGGAAGGGATCCGCGCAGCCAGAGGAGATTACGCAAGTAAACTAAAGGCACATCACCACCAGGCCATCCAGCCATCGTAAAAAAGTAGGCAAATGCTTTCGCCCGCCATAAACATGCTCCATCTTCAAAGTCACGTTTAAGGCACCCAACCCTTTTTCTGATTTCGCCCTGACCAACGATTGCACCGGTTCGTCATCACATGCTACCATCGAGTCCGACTTACCTCACGCCAAACAATACAGTTTTGTAAGAACCACTCAACTAATCGGCCAAATTAATAGTTGTGCCTTCTTTAAATCGCTTTCACACTTCTCCAGCCGTGCAATTACAAATTACTCATGTGAAGAGAAACAGTTAGCGGGTAAAAAAGCTAGCACGTGAGGGCAAAATTTGGCGCCCTAATTATTCCTTGAGTGAATGGTGGAAGAAACAAAAACATGACTTGAATGCTTTTTTTTCACAGTACCAGCGAAGTTTCACAACTAGAAGCGGAAGGTGCACAAAAAGTACACATAAATTATGACTATTGCGTCTTTGCACGAATAGCAGCGCGTTTTCCCGTGACGGCCTGAAAACCAGACGTTACACTCTTCACCGTCACTCGCGATCGACACGTCTTACATTGGAGGAAGAGGAGCCGCGAATCTCTGGATAATTCGGTATCCGGCGATTGACAGGTGCTGCAGAGTACGTAGGTACCTAGGGAGATAAGAATGTTTCCACTAGAAAAGTCCACTCTACTAAAAAACTCCAATAATTTGCATTTCAAAGTGGTCTGAGTTTCACAAGGCAGTATGAGTCGCTTCTAAAACGACAAATACCATTTTCAGTCGTCAAAACCGATTTGAGGGGAGATTTACCCTTGATAGGTGTGGTTATCCTACAAATAGACTGGTATCACATGGGCTAGTTTGAAATGTGTCAAAAATGACGTCATTCCGCATCTTAATCAGCGAAAAATGAAAGATGAGGAAACTTCAACGCCGACTTATCTCCCAAGCTATTTACATCGGTAGGTTCACACAACTAAAGCTACTCACAAAACACTAAGTAGAGTGCCCTACCTTCTGACAACGATCGCATTTAGAAATATCCTAGGTGAATCCTTCAGGACAAACTTCCTTCTCTTTGTCAACAAATACTCAATTCAACATCTGCCACACTGTCAAAAAGTTTACGAATTCTCTTTCATTCAAGAGAATTAGTAGCAAAGTGATCTTTCCCACAACACTAGTACCCATAAAATGCCATCTACCAGAGAGAAGCTTGATAAACAAGCTTTTACACGAGGTTTTGGCAGTAAAAACAAAAAAAAACCTAGTCCAATTTCCTTTGCTTTCTACATCCATTTCGTTTGCCAAACATTTACCCTTAAGTTCGCATGCAATCAGAGCAGTTTCGTTGTGCTGCGAGAATGAGATTTCTGACTGACTCACTATTTAGGGCTTTTCCCAGTGAATAGGATTCTATGAGTACACACGTTCGAGTCGTATCAAGTAAATGAGCTCCAGCCGTACTTTTATTTGGTTTTCAGTCAGTGAAGAATTCAGGGTAAAGGCCAGTGCCTATAGTACATCACACACGAATCAGACAACCCTACTAGAATAAAATGCTCGATAACTTAGAGGTGCCGTTTGTGTGGGTAGGACAAACGAAGTGTTTGCTGCTCAATATTGGAATACAAGTTATTACTCATCACTAGTCAGCCATCCAACCAGTAGAAATGCACAGTGCCTCTTTATAGAACTGAAAAAAAGGAGGGATAAGTATATAGCATTTGAATCTTACTATCACCTTTTTTAAATACATGTGGTAGATAACCACTTCTCTCTCCCCAAATATGACATGGATGCGAACCACTTGCCCCACCACTCGAGTTAAGTCTCACGTCAAGATTTTCTCAACAACTTCGGATTAGTGTCATTTGCGACACACAACTTCTCATTTCCACCAGGGATAAAGCGCCCAACTTAACGAGACACATTTATCAGGATCAAATGATTTCCTTGAACCGCACCCAAATGGGAAGACACAAGCATTCGCGTCCCTGTCCCAACTATGTTAAACTTAATTCGTCAAGCAGCAAAGCATAGAGTCCAACCGACGTTTAAGAGTGTGAGGAATCAAAATAGCAATGCGTGTCGCTTACAAGCTAGTTAGTTAGTCTTTGCAGCGAACTATATTAGATAAGTTGCAATAATGGCTAAAATGTCGCCGTTATTTTAGGCAACGACATACAACTTTAAGAAAGCTTTAAAAATGCCACGAACTTCGGGGAAACTGTGCTACTTAAAATCAGTTCATTGGTAAAAACACCTCGCAAACTCACGAGCATAGTTTCGCAGCACTGGTTCAATGTGCTTGGCCTGATACTTTCCCCTAATCAATAGCGCCCCGTTAGCATCCACTGAGCCCGTAGTACCCAGCTCCGCAAACAGATACGCAGAGAGGTGCGCCGGATCACGATTGAGAGATCGACAGATGCCATTAAAGTTCGTGAAGTGGGTCTTCTTGGTGCCTACTCGAGCCATGCAAGGCGGTGCCATCACCAATCGGCGTTTCGTATCAGACATGAGCTCTGGATTGAGCGCTTGGATTTGGGCAAATACTCGTGCCAGTAACATATCGTAGGGATAGCCAGTTGTGTTAGATTGAGCTATGCCTTCGGTAGCATTCTTTGTTGGTGCCTCCGTTTCCATACCGCCTTGAGCGGACTCGACAACCGTGGTGGTGGAAGGATCTTGAGCGATCGACACGGAAGACTGATGATCGGATTCATTGAGGGGTCGAAGAGCGCCCCTCTTTTTCTTTTTTTTTTCACCAAATGCAAGCTCGTCCAGTTGTTCAGTGATCGACCCTACAGTTACGGGTTTCTTTTTTGCCGACTGTGCACTGGTAGAGGCGGCGGCTGCATCGTTAGGTTTGACCTTGGGTGCATCTTTCGTGGTTTCGACGGCCTCAACAACCTTTGCAGAAGTAAGCGCTACCTCGGCTTGAGGCGGGTCAGGAGGGAGGAAATTCTTGGGCTTCTTCTTTTTCTTGCTGGAAAAGTCCAATGGAGTCTATGACAGGAGAAAAAAGCAAACCAGTAGCACGTTGATCAGAAACTCATCAAATCCGTTCTCGTCTCAGGCGTTATTACAATTAGCCATGGGACCGTCGTGGTGGTTGATACAAAAGTACGTCAGCTGAGGACACAAAGAATGGCGTCTAAAATAGGACTAAGCCAATTTATGTGACGTTGTTAGTGTTTTGTTTCGACTTTTCTTAGCAATGAGGTCAAGAAGATGACTTGAAAAATAGCCAACTACGACGATTTGGTAAATAAACCCCAACAATGTCACAGACACTGCTAAAACCGTTGACATCAAGTTCACCACATGATTTTCGCTCCTGGTAAAACAGAACTCATCTTGAAGTGGTCGAACACAAATGCCATGAGATCTGGCACCTCACCAAGCAAGGTGAATCCTCACCCTCTTGGACAAAGGATTAGCTTCTACGTATGGCTCTTATAAATTGTCCAGAAATACCTCCACCCACAGCGTGCTAATCAAGGCAATATTACCGAAATACGTGACGAATCATCACACCTCCAACCGGCGGGACTCTTGATAACGATATAAATTTTGAGTGATAAGCTCATCTACCCAACGCTTGCCCCCGAACAGTTGTATTGCCATTGTGACAGGGAATACAGAAGTACGGCTACTGAGATCTTCCAAGTTGGCCGACTTCAATGACTTATGAGTTTAAGAGAACAATCAATCTAAGAATCCCACAGTGGGTGCAACCCATCTAATCCCTGAATCCAAAGTTTCTTCTATCTGTCTGCATCAGTATTACACATGAAAATTCAAGCCCAATAACAACCATAAAAGGATCGCATGATGCAAATAAAACGCCATAAGGGAAAACACCGTGAAGACGGCTCAGTACAATCAAAACCGTAATTACGGTTTGACATATAAAACAGCTATCCAAACAGAAAGGAGTTAAACATTTCGTCAGAACAAAAACATGAATGCAGGACGTTCCACAAGTCTGGTGGAATAAATTGCGCAAAATGCGGAGTTTCTTTGAGAATTATTGGTAAGCCCAGATAAACCTCCAATAGAGACAGGCGAAACGAATGAAAACTGCCACAGCAAATGAGCTATTGTGAGAAACCAAATTTGGAGAACTATGGCTCCACAAAACCAAATTTCGAATTTGCAGAAAATCTTGCCAATTATTCGCCAACGGACCAAATTAAAAGACTGCTTAAAATTCCAGGCATGGAGAATGTAACTGAGGCTTAACAGGGCTGCCCGGCATAATCGCCAAATAGGGAGCAATAAGTCACAAATGAAACGGGGATGAATCTGGTGGATTTTTACGCTATTGGGCTTTTGAATGGGAAAAAATACCAAAGCGAACTAAGGCATTTACCAGAAAATGATTTTGAAGTGCATTACTAGCAGAAAAGACATCTATTTAATGAACTGAGTCCGAAATAATGAAGCAACCAAAAGGGAAGAACGCCAAACACCATTGTAAACGCACACTCTCGAACCGGTGACACTAGACGTTGCCTTTAAAATGAAGCGTAAAAAACAAAGAAAGGATGGGTTCGTAGGATAATTCCACGTACCGTTTGACTATCTACCATTAGCCGCGTGGGAAACTGAGACAAGCGCCAACTGCAACTATTCGTAGTTTGTGCACGACCATTCGACTTCGATGTCAACAGCATCGTCACCCAAATCACCCCAACAAAATCAATCTGTATGATAGCTCGCTGAGAACACACACATTAAAATTTCTTGCGTAATGTTGACCTGTGTAGTGGTTATTGGCACAGTTTCTCTGAGCACATTTTGATATCAACGATGGGTTAGTGTCAGTTCGTGCCTTTCGATATTCTGTTCGGGTAGGCGGCCGTATTAGCGGTTTGGCTTCATATAATTTATGACTATGTATTTTATAATAAATTTCCTTTTAATGAATCGGAGTGTGTTGTGTTCTACTCATCTTGCGCATGGCTTTAATTTGCTTTTTACATGAGGCTGTACAAAGTGTGATTGTAGTTGAGCTGTTTCTCTAAATGAGTTTTCAAACTAATACCTTTTGGAAGTTTATTTGTTTTCTTGGATTTTGTACGAATCTCTATCGATTGCAGACTGGAAAGCATTCAGCTCGCACCATGTTACAATCAAAGTACCGATTTAGAAAGGTATCCTCCTTTCCTAACACGATGCAATAGTTTTGCTTCGCTTACTATAACATACATAACTCGTTTCTCTCCATCTAAATCTGGAAATCTGTATTCTGCTCCTTGTCTCTTCTAGGTGACACGTTATTTGATGTCCCTTCCGAGTGCTTCTGATTCTGTAGTGGCATCGCGAGTTGGGTCCGAAACACCGACATCGTCGATCATGAGCACCTCTGAAGGTGGCGGCGGTCACGAACTTAAATCTGCGCCTATCTTTCTTCCAGTTGGAGCCGCTGTCAGTGCAAAGTATCGCGGCGCCTTTTGCGAAGCGTCGATCGAACGGGTGACCCTTAATTATCGTCTTCGAGTTCAGTTAAAGGATAGGAAGGTGAGAATTATTTTCTTACACCTTGAGTTTGCTTATCGTCACGTCCGAATTGTCTCTGAGCCTCGAAGTGTTTTATTATGCTACATTGAATTGAGCTTGACGTCACAAATGTGAAAATCAAGAATCCAGGGCAGTCAGGTATCAACTCATTACATTGTTTGCCTTCCACCTTTTCGGCGTTGCCTTTTGCTTTGTCTGTTACAAGGCTCCGCTCTGGAGTAAGGTAGACGCTAAAAACTGTGATTTCGGTGACATTTCTGTTTCGTCTTCTTAGAATTGACCATTCGCATTAGGCACTTTTCTGTGCTGATTTAAGCTTTCAGCTAGGGAACTTTGAGCTACTGTTGTTCTTTAGTAGTGGACTCAACTTTTCCTGCCACCAGTGGAACGCTCAGGTTCATTTCCAATGGGTAGAAAAGACAGTAATCGCATCATAGATATGATGAACCGACCTCCTTGTCGCTACCGCGAAAATTCCATTCTGTGAGAAAACACAGTTTAAGCATTTATTAATTTAATTCTTCTCTTCCCGTACTTTAGGGCTTTGTCACTCTAGACAAAAACAGTGTTCTCTCCGGCAATATTGAACCCAATGCAGAGGTTTCTGTGCTCATCAAAAGTGGAGATTTTGCCTCAACTAGTCCACAAACCGCTTCGATCACCCGCATCACTGATCTCAGTCTCTACACAGTTGGTAGGCTCTGTTGAATTTTATCTACCCGTCTGGTCTTTGCGTTGCTTTTGGAGGCGTTATAAAGCCTACGAATCCCAACATAGATTATTAATCTAAAATATTAGTAGCATTACACATTTTCGGAGCCTTGTCCCATGACCGCTAATGCCAAACCTCAGGCCATACTTATGGGTCATCGCAGTCAGGCATATTCGTTGCCTGCCTCTATTTATGAATGGATTTGTGAAACCAGTGTCATTCCGAAAACTTAGTGTTCCTTTGACATGGGTGTAGTGCCAACAGCTTGTTAAAGCTCATTCACTCCCTAGCCTGTCGCCAATTTTTGTAGCATCAAACACGGCTTAATAAAAATGGCATTTCTAGTGCCAATGTGGTTATGGTAATTTTTCATAATTGCAGGCATGATAGTGGGGGGTTTTGGTCTGTTCGACTCAGATCTCGCTCTACTGTAAAGCTTAAAGCCTCCGCTAAGGGTCTGCACGATTTCCACAACCTTTTTCTTGTGAGTGGCAAAGATTCAACCTTTCATCGAGCATACTTCAGCTCGGCGTCCTGTTTGGCTTGGTAAATCAGGATTCTTATGGCTTTTTATTTGTCTCCAAGGTGGTTTTGAGGTGTATCAATCCGGGAGGGAGACCAGTAGCATAGAACTCTGTGGCTCGAGCGTTGAGACCATGTCGTATGAAAATAAATGATCCCGCTTTTCTATGTAACAATTCCTTACTGTTTTGAGTTATCGATGCAAATTTGCCAAGGTCTGGGGTAACAACTTAGCCATTTATTTTTCCTTCAGTCTTTCTATTTACTTATTACTGACATTGCATTAATGACTGAGCTTCAACCTCAACAAGATGGTGAGGGCTAATAATTGGCTTTTTTTTGCTTTTCACTCTCTAGTTTTTGACGATGGTGACAAGCGTAGCCTAAAACGGGCGCAACTAGTACTGAAGGGTGAGCGCCACTTCAAGGAAAGCGAAAGCCTTGATCGCCTACCCTTGACGAATCCTGAACAGTTCAAGCAGCCTGTGATTGATCGTAGCAGGAGGTATCAGTAAGTGGAATGTTTTTCGTTTTTTATCTTAATAGCTGAAAAAGCCGTTTTAAATAGTTTGAAGACGCAACTCGTAGACTGCACCTGTCAAATACGCGTGGATCGAATAACTGCTTTTTGTGCTATGAAGTGTTGATTTGTGTTCCTGGGTAAAGTAGGTGGCTGCTTCGCTGTACCTTCTAAGGATTCGTTTATTTCCGAACCGCATTGCCGCATCTCTGAACATCCATCCCGCTTCCTAGGTGCATTTCCGGAAGGTCCATCACCACTTAAACTGATTTTGGCATGCTCTACTGGAGCCTGGCCATCGTTGGTTGACTAGGGCCTTTTGAAGTGTGTTGGTTAAATACGCCGAAATGCAAGTTGAGCCTAAAAGTAATTTAAGGGCACTAACGTACTCTAAGTGAAATTTTACCGTTTTTGAGTTTGTTTGTAGGCTCTTGCATGAATAATGTCAGTTATCACTTCGTCCTTGCCATTTTGGGAGCACTTGTTGTAACCGTCTTAATGACTTCTCAGAGATTGGTTAGGGTAGTTTAGGTTTAGGAATTTAAGTCAAACGTTAAAGGCAGCATTACTATTTACCAGTTTTTTTGTGCTTTTGTTTGTTTGTTGGCATAGGTATTGGGAAAGTTAGCTGTAGAAAAGTACTTTTGCTTCATTTTTAGTGCCTTGGTATAGAATTCAACATGCATTTTTCCGTAAACATGGCCGAAGTTACTGCCGGATATCAACTAGCCCTTGGTATTGGTTGAGCACTGATATGACGCTCCAAAAAACATTTAAAGAATTTCAAATTGGCATATTCTGCCGTTATCTACTCCTTAGTCCTTGCGTATGTCGGTAATAGCATTCTTAATAGCTGTAACGAGTCCTTTTTATTGTTCGCAAGGCTGTTTGTGACCCTCCAAATGTCCTAATTCATTGAATTCAGGCTGGAGAATCTGAGAAACTGAAGCCACTGGGATGGTTTCTAGGTTTTCATTTATGAGTTTTCTTTTCTCGTTTCTCTTTTCGTATAATTTATACTGTACCTTGCAAAAATGGTAATTAGCCTCAAAACGTTTACCTGGTTAGGAAAAGCCTTTTTTTGGTTCAGAAACACTTATGGACGAGGTATTGCAGATGGAAGCTATGGTCACAAAGAATTGGCATTCACATTTATTACTTTTGTAGCACGATGCATGAGGCTCATTTTTTGCAGAGGCACCTTCGAGTAACCCGCCGACTTTTTCTCCCAATTTTAAGGTCGATCTTTTATCCACTTAGAATTGGATTGCTAATCTCAGCTAGAGAATTCTCGTCACGTTTGGCTTTCTGTATTAAATTTACATCAGATGTTATTATGCAAAGGTGGAGATTTCTATCTACAATGTCTAGCAGAATTAGGTTTCTTCGGTACGGCAATAAGCTTTTTTTCCGCCTTGAAGAACAAATGAATCCTCCTTTTTTTGCCCTTCCAAGGTCCAGCCTGGAAGATGATGACGACGATGCTGATGAAGAGGACACTCGTCCACGATGCTCGGATACATTGAATTCAGTCGTAGGCGAAGAAGGGGGCGAAGATAAGGAGGCAGATGACGGAGAAGAGGAGGAGGAGGAATCCACCACGCTGGCAGAGGTAACTTCTCTAGCAGACGAGGAAGCAGTGGTGGGTGCAGGAGGGCGAAAGACGAAAAAAATGCCAGCTGGTGATGGAGAGCGACAGCAACTGAGCACCACAACCACCGCCCCAGCTGTTACCACACCAATAGATAAGGACGATGTGGCTGCAATTACTACCACTCCTGCTGTTTCTAGCGCTGGACATGACGAGAATGACAGTTATCGTCGCCTCCTTGGCTCCCTTGTAATGATCGATATGCCTATCGTTTCAAAAAGTGCGTTTGAACTTTTCCTACTTTAATTTCGAAATGCCAGCTTTGGCTAGTAAATTCAGTTAGCGGTTCTCTATGTGTGGTTCATATCTGTGTGAAAGAAGGTCTTTGGCCTAAAGTACTCCAGAACTTTTGGAAACGTCATTAGTGTCTAGTTTTCATCCTTTCCGTACTGCGTTACCTTAATGTAAACTCCGCATTACGCTTCATAAAACCAGGCAAGGCAGTAAGAATATCCACTGCGGGGTATCACTTTAGGCAATGCTGTTTGCTATAGCCAAAACACGTCTCGTAGGTCAAAAGTGGCATCCCAGAAATACGTCTTGTTCTCTTTTATTGCGATATTGTCAATTGCAATGGTGCTCAGGTGCTTAGCTGGCGTTTCTCCTTGTTAGAATTGTTGGCAAAAGTTGGCATCTTTTCAATCTTCTTTCCATGGTCTCTGCGGCTTCAGCCATTTATAGTGGATATCTCCTCTAAATGCTACTGTACTGTGGTATCCATCCAATTCGCAGTGTCCTATTCATTGGTCACTCTTCTGTTTCGGTGGCCGTAGCATAATTGGCCCTTTGGAAATGATCCGTCAGGGAGGAGCGAAGGTCAAACATTGTTTTCTCCCGCGGAGGTCAGGGACTTTGGGTTCTATCTCCGGTAGTACATCCCACTGGCTTTGCATAGCTCTAGTGCTATGATATCAGGGGATTTCATGAATGCAATGGCTTTATGGAGCTACCATTTATCTACTTCTACCACCGCCCTGTTCTCGTTTTAATGCTGCTCAGTCCTTTGATTCCTATTTATCCGCTAATGCCCAGCTACCAAACAATTTAATTCGATTTCCACTACTTCCAGATGACTCCTCCCTCCCTTCAACCTCAACTGGAGATGCTTCCGCATTAGTCACAGCTTCGAGACGTCGCTACGCACCCGGATTGGTTACTTTACCTTCTGCCATGCCATCTATCGATCTCAAAGCCGTCTCCTCTGCTCCCAAGGACACTGTTTTCCTTGTGAAATCATTTCGCGAAAATCGATTGTAGGCTTATGTAACTGACTGCCATACGGAGTAGTATTCCTTCACGATTCATTGTGCTATCTCTAAACACTTTGTGGCACTTACGGATTTCCGGGTAACGTAGACTGGCAAAAAGAAATGCTTGTGAATGCTAGGAAGTCCGATTGTTTTGTTTTTGCCTTTCAGCTATGCAGTTCCAAGGTCCTACCTGGAGCCTCTGTCCCGAGCCAAAGCCGTCAAATTGGCACATCGGAATCCTGGCCTTCGGACAGCCTTTGAGAGGGCAATCCTCTGGCTGGATCGTCGCGAACTGCCCACTTCTTGGGGCTCCGACTTGGACACTCTTCTTGGCCCCAACTGGCGACCTGGACGTGAGTTATGACTGCTCCAAGTCCTCATTCCTAAATACTTTTTCTGACATTCAGCGACCTCTGATGGAGATAACGTGGAACCTTCGAAATCTCGTCATTTCCCATCGTCGGCGGTTCCGAAGAAGTCGCGTCGCCGACGTCGAAATCGTTCACTCTCATCGTCTTCAGCTGACGCCTCTTCCTCTTCGTATTCCGCCTCCGATTCATCATCCGTTTCTATTGGCGCTTCATCCAGTGAAGGCGAAGATGCTAGTCCGCCTCTCAAGAGGAAACCACGTCCTCTCAAACCCATCAAACGCCGTCAACAGCGTCCCAGAAAGATGTCCTCTATATCTAGGAGCTCTGTGGCCAGCAGCAGTGGTGGTGCTGATGATAAAGCTGGCAGTAATGAGGAGCCTGGTAATGATGAGGGTCGTGACAGCGACGCCTCGACAAGTTCCGACTCGCCAGAGTACTTCGAGGAAAGGGACAGGTGGATTGCTAAACTCTATCGATTCATGGATGCTCGTGGAACCCCTATCAACAAGGCGCCGAGTATAGCTAATAAGGATTTGGATTTGTTCAAACTCTATAGGGTGGGTGTCGTATGTGGGATGGGAATGGCGGAATGCTAGTTGAAAGGTAATTGTTCCCCTTAATTTCAGAAAGTTGATCGCTTAGGTGGCTTCCATCGCGTCACCTCGCAGTTGAAGTGGGCTGCAGTCTACTCGGAGATGGACTTACCTCATAGCTTCGCTGCTGGACCTAGAAACCTTCAGACGGCCTTCAAAAAGTACGAAATTTATTTGAAATCGAAGTCATGTCAACCTGAGTTTTACAATCGTCCATTTTATACCGAAGTGTATCTCCCGAAGGCGTAATAAAGGCATATAAGACCTCAAAAACTATTGGTAGGGATTCATATTACCTGTACCTGGGAAACTCTTAGTTTCACAGGGTAGTCGGATAATCACTCGCGAGAGAGAAAGAAGGGCCAAATAGTGTTTCTTCGCCCTTAGGAGGGGCTTTCAACTTCCCTACTTCTGTCTGCGAACAGTAGTCTACAATGGGCACATTTTTTAAGCAATCACTTTTCTCTCGAACAATAGGCGCCCAGCCACCTATCGGTTTTTCCTCGGTGCCTTAAACTTATGGAGATGACTTTCGTGTTCTTGCGTTTGTCACGTTTGTTCACATGTTAAACAGTAAACAATCATTTCACAACAATGCATTTGCATAGGATGTGCAAATGAAATGAAAAGTAGGCTGGTCATTTTTCAATCTTACCGCCTATTACTTGCTAATGCATGTGTACAGGACCGTTTCAGCTGATGTAGATGTGGATGATTTGTTCAACCATCCACCTGAAACATTACTAGAGGTTGTTTTGCTACTCACGGACTACCTTTAACCAATAGTGACACGTAATTGTTCATGAAAAGTAATGGGGAATCCCCTCAATCATGACTTACTTTTCAGTGGTACAAAACTCGAAGTAAACTTCTCGTCAAAGCATTTTGATTCTGCAGCCTTTGAATCGAGTTGAATCTGTTCATAAACCAGACAAGTTCGTCCATTTATGTCCTTGATTCAGTGTCGGTTATAAGGCAGAATTCAGGATTAGCGTGATTAACCGAAACTTGATTTGATTTCACTAGCTGAATATTGAAGGGTCGAAGATAATCTATTCGTCGTTCCATCACAAATGAGCGATGCACCCTCTTAAGATTGGTCGATCAATTGTCTGATTATCTCTCAATCGCCCCCTTCGCCCATTACAAATCTCGCCTTTGTTCTGTGTTGATGAGCTGTTTGAGCGCATCTGTGCCTACCTGTCTGTTAGGTACCTCTTTCCTATCGACGATCTATCGCGTAAGCTCGGCACCAGTCTGGACGAAATTCCCATTCCTCTACCTCGAAAATCGAAAGCAATAGCATCGTTGACTACTACTTCTGCTACTGCCGGGGATTCCTCGAACGCGGGACAGAAGTCTGGTTCCAAGACAACACCTGGAAGTGCTCAAACGGTGAAAGCGCTGGGCAAAGCGGATGAGACTAAGAAGGAAGCTGGACAACGTAGGGCTTCTGGACTGAAGTATGAAAAGCTCCTGAAAGTGAGTTCTTTTTTGGTGTGTTGCGAAGGCTTTAAGGTGAATGAAAAACTGGGGAATTTCTAGGCTTTTCATGATGCTGATTAGATCCCTGTACCAAAACGTGAGACCGTCATTTTTGCTTGATTTATATTTGATTAAAGGCAGCCTGTTTCTGGAATGTTGAAATGAATTTTGGGTGTTATTTTTTATTACATTTACTACCAGGTTCTCAGAGGAAAAATGATCATCACAATTGGGACGTTTTTCCACTTTTGATATGGCACTAACTGTCATCAGCTTTTTCTTACGACTTGAACTGCTGTTCAAGGACTGAAGGTTGCCATTATTTAGAACGTTTTGTGACGCAAGTTTTTCTGCTGCTAATTTTTTTATATAATGTTGGAAAACGCACGTCATTTATCTGTGACCTCTCATTGGTTTAAAAAATATAGCTGTATGGCAAGCGTATCAAGTATGATCGTTTACACTTTTCAACTCAAATGTATGTTCATGGGTGCTTAAAATGAGCAACTGTCCTTTGAATACTTATTTTACGAAAAGAGTTAAGTTGTTCTCTCCTGTGCTACTTAGTCATCTGCCTTCCACATTCGCTCTTCTGAACCTTAGGCTGTAATTAATCGGTGGATGGATGGATCAAAAGATGTATCCAGCTATTTTGCGACCTCTTCATTAGTTGTTCCCTTGGCATAATTTCCTTCCGTGCTTCTTCATGGATTGATCGTGGTTGTTTCTGTAACCGGCTGGAAGTCTGGAGTGCTCTGACTCCGTCTTTTGCGCAGAGGCCATTCGCGAATTTTCCACTCACTTCGTTGGTACTGACTCTGCAAAAGCTGTACTTGTAGAACAAAAATATTCTTACAGTCTTTAACTAACGGCAGTAAACTACTTCCTTTTTAGTCCACTCTCTACCTATCTCCTTCCTATCTTCTTGTTGGCATGGCAGCCCATTAACAAACAGCAAGAGGAGTCGGCTTGGCGGAGAGTAATCCGATATCATGATCAGAAACGACCATCTTTGTCGTTTTAATGGGAGCATAACATTATAGAACGGAAATTGCTATTTTGGTAAATTCTTTCTTGTGTTTCCACTTCAGATCCCAGATTCCAAGACGAGACCCTCAACTTCATCCACACCTGGGACACCGACATCTAGGCCTCCCTCCAGTTCTGTGACCTCAAAGAGGACCTTATCTTCCACAGACACTGCACTGTCGCAGGGGAAGGAGAAAAAAGTATCTCAGGCGGCATCATCGGTATTTTTTTTGTTTATTATTTCTCCTCTTCTAGACCCCCTCTTCTGTCACTGACTCTGCCACCCCAAAGGGTCGTATTTCACAGAAATCAGTTACGCCTGAACCATCGTTTCCACTGCCGCCTCCGCTCCCGCCTTCTTCAGTACCCTCGAAGAAACCTACCGCTTCAAGGCAACGATCAACTGGCGGCGGAAGTGGCGGATTCTTTGAAGAACCACACAGCGCAAGCAGTAGTCCTGTTCTTCCCACTTTTGAAAATGAACCCTTAAATAGTGGTGATCCCAACAGTCCTCAGTCTGTAAGTTTAGTTCATTTTCTATCTGTATGTGGCGCCTTGAGTAACTACTTGAAGGCCCATTAAAGTATACCATTACGAAATAACGACTTATTATTTATGACGCAGGAGGATTGAGAGGCAATGTAGCTGCTATAGCTAGAACAATGAGTATATATAAAGTTTAAATTGTTCTGCTTCCTACTCTGTCGCTCTTATTTTTAAAGCACAACGAGTCTCCCTGCAATATGAGGAATTTGCATTGCATGGAACTAGTAGTATACGCTAAATCTAGCCTTGCTTCCTACATGTCACTTTTCCAATGGAAACTGCATCTGGGATGATTTCGTTTATAGTTTTAACCCTTCCATAGTGGGTCTCCGAGGCTTGCCTGCCTATAGTGAATTGTTTCTCCCTGTGCCATTTGGATTTCGTGGCTACTTGACAGCATCCGAATTGTTTTTCGTTTGTGTTGAATTTGCATACCACCTCCATTAATCCAGCACTCTGAGTCGTCTCTGAAAACATGGCGCGTTTACCATCAAGGGAACGTCCTTCTGAGGGGATGAGAGTTGAACTTGTGGAGATTGAGTCCACATATTTAAATATGCTACTTAAATGCATGTTCTTTCGTTGTGTACATTCACTTACTCTGCATGTAGCCGATTCCAGTTGGTACTATGGTTCGTGTGCGTCACAAGGGACACTCCTACAAAGCTAAGGTCGTTCAACACGTCTACGACGCCGTCCGACCAACATCCATGGCGGGGGGAGAAGAGGAAGATTTGGCGATGCCAACAGCAGTACAGGGTCAGCTCCGTTACCGCATTCACTATGCTGGGTGGAACGCGCGGCACGATGAGGTCATCGATCGGGAGCGAATTATGTAAAGTTCGCGTCTTTATTTACTCTTTTTTAATCCGGGTCAGCTCTTTATCCTTTGCTCATCCCTTTCAGTTCACTAATCGGTTATGTCAGGCGCTCGCCTTCCTGTTCTACGCTTAATCTCATCGATCCTGCCTCTTCTGCTTTCTCTGAGGATGTAGAAACTGTGTCAGATGGCGGGGGGAGGCAGCAAGGGCAGAGGCGTTTACAAAAGCAGCGCGCAAGACAAACCCAACATCAGCAACAACGTGGTCGACAATCAGTCAAGCGGCCTTATAGCTTGTCCACTGCGTGTGATAGCGACTCTGCAGCAGCATCCACGTGCATGAAAAAAGTGCATAGAGCCGCGACGCCGGAGGAGGTTAAATGTGAGTAGATGGTTCTTCATTAACCTAGCCATTTCGATATCATTAGAAGCACTAGAGTTATAGCGCGTGCTCCTCTAGAAGTAGCACTGTTATAATTTTAAAGGCTGATAAACTAGCGGCGTTGAAGTTGGGGGACTAGCAATGAGGCATATGGAATTAAATAATTACCCTGGTATGTATTTTTGCCCTACTTTTGACGTGGTCTGCGGTTCTCCCTATGGTCATGCGTCCTATTTGTTCGACACAAGCATTGTGATGATTCGGTAACGAATGCAAGACAGGTAAGGCTGCCGAACAATCAATGCTCTTTATTTCACTCGTGGACCAAAACTTGTTTTACAAATTTCACGCTTTCTGTTTCTACAATGCATTCGAGGGTCCACCGTTGGATTGCTAGCCAATGTACGTAACGTTGGAACGGGACAATTTTGAAAAGCCAATGTGATTGTAGAGGCCTCTTTGTCATGGGTCTCCATAGCCTCATTCATTGATTGAAAGGTCCTTCTGTAAAGCTTTGGCATCAAAATCGGGATATTTGTTCCCTTAGGTTGAACTCGACTACGGTTCGAGTTACACAGCCTCCGAACTGTCTCTGAAGATGCTTTGAAGTCTGAAAATTTGGAAGTGGCTTCATCACCGATGCCGGCCTATCAGCTCAACTGTACTATTGACATGTTGTTTTACTGCCAGTGGTCTCAAAGCACACTGTGCTGCAGTTTGACTAGTATATGTGGGGTATGCGGTGAATTCGAACTTGGGCAACTGTTTTGCATTGCAGCTGCTTTAAGCAAGAAGAATTTTGGCGGCCCGACAGCGGAAACACAGCAAGCGAAGAAGCGTCGCCTCCAAACGGAAAGCAAATTCGCTGAAAGCAAAATCAGTAAATCAGAAAGCGAACCGACGCGTGGTGTTGGTCAGGTGCCAGGAAAGTCGATTGCAAAGATGACGGCGACGACGATGACGGGCACCACACTGGCCACTACCAACAGTATTGTCGATGCTGCTACCTCGCTGGCTCAGTCACCTAATTTGCTAAAGAAGGTTATGTGCAGTAGGTCAATCGAATTGTTTGATATGGTTGCTTTGATTGTCATTGAGATCAACACATTAAAGGGATATACCAAGTTTCACTGTTAATGCTGTTGCCTTGTTGTCCCAATCGTTTAAGTGAGTGGGCAAAAGTTTGCTTATTTAGTATTTTGTTGTTCTGTTGCTGATTTAGTTTTGATTAGCAACTGGTCATGGCGTAGAAACGAATGTCTTAGTAGCGGATCTCAAATGGAGGTGGAAATTACGGTAAAGTATGATGCTCCGTGTTTTACCAGGCAAACGGAAGAAGAAAAGGAAGAAGAAGAGAAAGGGGAAGATAGGCAGGTTGCTAGGCAGTTTAGCTTTAAATGCTTGCTCGATTTTTGCTCTTATCGAAATTTGCTATACACCTTGCTTACTTATTTCGAATGGCTAAACACTGTTGCTTTAGTTGTGTCGCCTAATTTAGCCACCGAATTTGAACGAGTGCATTCGCTTTTAGTTCCAATCGCTAACTATGCCACTGTATCAGCAAAATACAGCGAATTTTCATCCCATGCACGGAAGTAGTGGCATTTGTTTAAAACACGAGTTTAGCATGTAACAGAAAGGTCTAGTAGATCCGCTCCTGTGTAGCGTGCGGAAGTTAGTTCACTTTGATCCTGTTTTCCGTGTGTATTTAGCTATGAGTAACATTACTAATGCATTAATAAACAGCCATATGTTGTGATGTGCTCAAGTCTCTCCAAACTGTCACAGTCGCTTCCTCCTAGAGGAGGGTTTTCTAAAATACCTAATGTTCCAACATTTGATAGAGTTTGAGCGCAGAGATGGAGGAAGACATGAGAGGTGAAAAGTTTGACAAGTTGATGAGTTGCAATGGTGGAAAACTTAACGATACTGAGGCAAATTGGGCATTTTATGCTTAGGTAACCTCACAGCTTATGCATTTTTTCAAAAACGTTATCCGAAGTAGATTTTTGAGGTATTGCGTTGCCGAAAAAAACTGAACTTAAATGAACATTGTTGGAGAGCTCCAATAGGACATGTTTCAATAAGTACAGGAGAACGCTGATATTGTCAAAATAACGTTTGTGAGTATATATCCTCGAACCCATATTCCGTACATTCAGAGGAGCCTGTGGATTTGAAATCTTCACCATCTCCAACGACAGTAACAGCGACGAAGGTGGTAACAACACCAACGAAGTCATCATCCTCTAAGTTGGGCTTAGAGGACATCAGTTCTGATGAGGATGGCTTTCCGCCGCAGCAAAACCCTACTCCAGTTCGCCGTCCTGCAAACGCTCAATTCAACATCTCGGAATTTCAGCAACCATTGTCACCGACATCGCTTCCACCACCATCTTTGTCTCCACCAGTGAAGCGGATCAAACAAGAGCCGAATCACTCAAAGGTTGCGAAGACTGCTTCAGCCTCTGCGCCGTTGTTGTCACCAAAATCGGCTAAGGCTTCAACGTTGGCATCGTCGTCATCCGGGAAAGAATCTTCGGCCAATGCTAGAAGTTCTGTAAGTTTTTGATTACTGCAGAAGGGTTTTAGAGCTTTTGGAGACTCTTAAGCGTGGTTTTCTGCTACTGCTACTTTTTTGCCTTCAATCTTGGAAAAGATGTAATTGGACAATTTCTCCGATCATATGTGGTATGGTTCGATGTCCGACTTTGGTCGATCAATTCAGTGGTTAAGAGAATCTCCCCTCAAATCCGATGTAGACTTGTCTCTTCTGACCGTTCTTGCGCTGAATCATCCCAAAAGTAAACGCTACTGAGTGTCGAATCATCAAGTAGGATAAGCAGTTTTGATGAAACTCGCATTATTTCTCTTCCAGGTCTTTCGTCGTTCCACAGCCGCCAAAAAGTTAACTAGTCTAAAACCCCAGGAAGGAGAAGGTGAAGAAGGCCAGGAAGAGGAACAGCAAGAAGTAAAAGGGGAAGAGAAGGTGGTAAAGATTCTTCATCCTCCCAAAACCTCTCCAGCGCTTCCCTTCTCTCCATCTCCCGCTCTTTCGACCTCACCTCGTTCTTCTGAAGCTGTTGACAATCCCTCTCCAAAGTCCAAATCCCTTGCGGTCATTGCTTCGTTATTCTCCGAAGACGAAGACGATAGAGAAAAGGACAACCTCATGGCTACAAGCGATGTGTTACCTCGACTCACTCGCAGTCAGCATCGTCTTATCCTCGGTGACACCCCTCCCGGGGCCCAACTTCTCACCGCCACCGCAAATCCACCATCAGCAGTGAAGAAGGCAGAGCCTACGGAAGCGACAGAAGTGAAAGAAAGGGACAGGGAAGTGATAGCTGCTTCTACGAAGAAGCCAGAGAAAGAGAAGAAGGTGTCAGCAAGTGTAGGGAAGAAGATTGGAATTCCGAGCGAGAAGATTGGTGAGTCAAACCTCCTCTGAAGCTATCTTTTGGAGCCATTCGTCTCTTTGTAAATCATGTGACTTAAATGCGTAATCTGTTAGTCCTTTTAGGCAACTCCTCATTATCCTCGTTGGGATAGGCTTGTGACCTATGGAACCATTATTTAGCAGCGGAGTGGCTTTAAAAGTCAGGCTACAATGCGTTATCTATGAGTCGATATTGCTGTCGTTTTTAGGGCTGCTTGTCATCGGCTCCCTTACATCAGTACTCTATTCATTCGTCGTTACTGTTATGAAACAGTTCGCGATGTCAGCAGTGTTGGAGCTTTTGGGGGATGGTCTAAAAATTTCGTCCCTATTTATTCAGTTCTCTAACTCCTTTGCGTTGTGTTATTGCAAAAATCCAGCACCAAAGAAGGTCCAAAAGGCTGCAGCACCCTTGTCTCCAACTTCAAAGGCTTCTGCATCGTCCTCACCGCCACAAGAGCCTTCAACGCCCAGGCTTTCAACTCATCCCCCTTCGCCCATCGGCTCTGTCATCTCAGATTCTACGGAACCTATGAGGCTTTCCCCTCCTTCCGATATGCTTCTTCCGGAATGTAAAATTACGGTTTCTGGACCTGCTCAAATACCCTCCACCTCCGCTGCTTTTGAGGTCTCTGGATCTAGCAGTTCAACCCCCGCCCGATCTAGCAGTGCCGAGGTATCTGCAATGGAAGAAGAAGAGGGGGAGGCAGAAGAGGAAGGGGAAGAAGAGGAAGAGGAAGAAGGAGTGGACACGGAGATATCAAAATCGCCTCTGCCACCTCCACGACCTTCTAGTGGACGCGGTAGGTCTCCACGTGGTGCCTCTGTTCGAGGCAGTGGTGGAAGGCGGAAAAGAAATGCCTCTTCAACAGTGAATACTTCTGCGCCGAATGATGATGCAGAATCAGTAGTATCTTCAGCCTCTTCGGGCTTTCGGAATGGCAGAAGGGTGGGTTTTTTTTACAACCCTGCATCAGATGTTTGTTAGACTGACCTATTTTCTGTCCATCCAGGGTATACGCGGACGTCGCAGATCTGCCAACGCAACCACGGCAACGGCCGTGAGATGCTCTTCACTCTCCCTAAGCTCACCAGTTTCTGAGGGCTTGACTATTACAGGAGGGATGGGATCTGCGACAAACACTCCAGCACCTCCCACGCCGACGGTTCGTCGATTTGGGGGCCCTTATTACCCCATTCCCAACTTGGATTCTCTGCCCCCGGGCACCAGGTGCCTGGTAAGTTGGAGTGTTCCTCAAGGGTATAGATTGGTTTACAGACGACGTTAAAATTACAATAGCTAGTAACTGCATTTCTTTTATGGTTATGTATTTACCAACTCGTTTCGTTATTTGCCTAATGCTTCGTAAATCCCTTCACGGATTTTTTTATTACGTATACGGCATTCTACGACAGCATGCTCCGCTTTGTCGACTTTTTTGGTCAAGTTGAATGCTTTCAACACTGGTGCTCAGTTTTAATCATGTGTTGATCTTAACTCTACTTTTTAGAACGCTACTGTCTTGTGTTGATTGAACGTATAGGGGTGTCTTCGTGCCTAGAACAAAGTGATGATTCCACAAAAACACTTTTCTCTTGTTTAAAATTACGAAAGATTTCGCATAGATCACCCATTTAGAAGCGGACGTTTCACACCCTGCTTGAATGGTCGCTGGAATGATATTTGTTATGGGCACTAGGATCTGTACGTACGCTTATTCTTAGAATGTTTGCACCGTTCAGCTGTCTAAGTGGTAAGCAGTTCGTCCCCGCACCCCGTTTAGAGTACCTTCTGATGATAATTGTTTATGGGTTTTCGTCATTCGTTGTTCACCGCACTGCTGCGTGCAAACAGACAGGCAACATCATCTTGATTGATAGTGTCTGTTCTCTGCTGTGTATTGTGTGTGGCGCCACCACTGTAGCATTTCGTGCGTACTTTTGCTATCAAATATCCACTTTTGACATGGGCTTAATATTCATCCCGCATTGAGGGACTAATTTTGTTACTTTTAATGTTCTAAAGATTCTCCAGCACCGTCTCATGCAAATCATCGATGCATGGAGATCCGCCAAGCAGATGCTGAAGGCTGTTGATCAGCGCGCTGTGGCAGTGACAGCGGCGTTATCCTCAGCTGCAAATGCGCCCTCTGGAGGTCCTGGCATCGGTGGTGTCAACAGTGGTGGAGGTGGTGGTGGGCGTGGTGGAGGTGGCATTGGTGGTGCAACTAGGCGTGGTGGAGGTGGATTTCGTGGCGGCCCTAGACGACGGCCACCATCTGTGAACTTGGTAGAAGAACCTCCAACCTCCTCGGTAACAGAGTAGACTGAGAGAACTGCTATTCGAGCTTTTTTTATAGTCTCCCTCTCTCTTCCCTTGATAACAGACTTTTGCTAGGTGTTCAATGTATATTTGACATAAACCTTAAACATTAATGCTTTTTATGCAACTAATTGCTGATTTTCGAGATGGAATTCAATTGTTTCGTTGAAGTCTCGACACTGGTTAATTCTTGTGAGGATATCACTAAAGTCTTTTCAAGAACTTTCTGTGTCAGTTCTCTCTCATTCATTATTTTTTTGAAGTCGGTTAAGTGACTGTTCTTTTTGAAGGGGGAGGGGAGAGGAGAGGAGTAGCCAATGCGATTGGTTATTATTCAACGCTGCATCCTGCTTGCTAAAGCGTTGATATTTCTGCGAGTATCGTCAATGATACAGGCCTGGATCTCCATGCTTTTGTTCGATTTCACATAACTATTAGCGTGAGAGATGGCTGAAATTAACTCAATTTGAGATGAACACCTCTTTTCCGGGAGGATCTGACTTGCTCATCCATGGTTGGTCGAATGAAAAGATCAGCAATTAGCTTGTGGAGTTTCAGTGGTCTGAACTTACTCATCGTTGACTTGAACTGAATAATTTCTAGGCGATCATCGATTCGCGGCCCAACACGATCGATAAGCATTTTTAAGGCTAAGGTATATTATACCAAGAACTACCATTACTCATGGAGGGAGTGCCCAACTGATTAACCGAGTTACTTCATTAGTCTGGCCGCCTCTCCTTCCCTCCATGGTTATTAGACATCTGCAGCATCACTCGGGAATCGTACGTCAGTTCTGCCATTATTATCACATATAGCTTTTTAAGTAACCACTGTCTATTTGAATTCAAAAACCCAATATTTGATGGCGTACTTTCTGATTGGTTAAAAGTCACTGTTAATTGGTCAAATTTTGTTTTTTTTTTTTAGTCAAGACACACATCAAATCGGTCAAATGTGAGCAACAGATCCCCAAAATTACGGACTCCGTCCAAATAAATATCTGGACACTTAATTTTCTTACAACTAACGCTTATATCAATATTGAGGTCACTGGGTCAGTTTTTTTTGAAGCGCCAAATGCGACTAAAATTTTTGCAACTAGTGACCACAATCGATTCACTTTGTAAATCTCTGTAAACCAAAACCAGTAGAGCTCCACATATGCTTCGATGCTTGAATTCTTAGAAGTATAATTTCACGTCTAAAAGTTGTTCGGATAATAAACAAGATAGTCGTAATGATCGCGCTTGCGATCCCCTTCCATCATAGTAAATTACAATTTGGCCAAACATTTTCTTTATTTTATTTGCCGATTCGCTTGTTCTGCTGTTTTCTTTCGGTTAGTTAGCATCCCCATCAGCAGTAATTGTCAGTTGGGGTATCAATTAGAATGCCATGGCCTTCTACTTTACCAGATTCAGGGATGGGGAATTGTGCCAGCTATTACGCGTGTTCACAGCCAGACGTAGGAACACTGACCAAAAGCAAATTTATGCCAGGAGGACGGAATTTAGCACAGTTCCTCGGGATAGGCTTTCGCGTCTGTTCTTCCTTGCCACATTGTTCTCACTTTGGAACTGCCCAATCTTATCGACCTGGGTTCTATCTAGGTAGTAGAGAAGTGGAGGAGGTATCGCGATTCCACTTGATCGACATTTACGAAACTTTTCCAGATGGGCCATGGCCAGTACCACTTCCATTATTGATGACTTCTGTGCAGAACATGTGATTGGGGTGGTTGCCGATAGTCAACATCATTTTCAGCTCTTCTCTTATGGTTTGTCAGCAAGTCTCCCATTCGTTGCGTATGTATTCCCACCCTGGTAAGGTCTATCACTCGGCAGTAGAAATCAAGATGAATGTCCTTCAAAATCGGGTTCGCTTTCCGCTTTCACCAATGTAGCGCCCCGAGACTTCCCTGAAGACACAAGAAGACAATTCTGGGCAGAATATAAGCACATTTAGCGAACAGAAGGGAATGGAGCTACTGGCTCGAGCAAAAGGCAGAGGTACAATAGCCAACTGTGCCCACAACTATAGCAGAGGGTAAAAAAACGACAAACGTCTTGCAAATGCCACAAAGAAATGGGCGCTTTTCTTCAACGTGTACTCACCACACATAGCAAACATATTTTCTCGAGAAAAGTTATTAAAATTCTCAAGTATTTTTCTGCTTTTACGGAAATAAAACCTCTTAGTTCATAGCTGTCTTCTGATTGGCTGGCGGACTCTTCATTTATTGGTTAAAATTTAGTCGTAGTGAAATTAACCACTTTATCCTCTGGAAAAGCCTTGGTACTCGTATTTAATTTGTGGGAATCCGTGAAGTTATTGCCCAGCATAAAAGTAGTTTGAATAGATTATTTTCGGAGCTCTAATTATGTGCATTTTTCACCACGACTTTATTTTTCTTTCCTCCTCCAAAGTATAGCCAAGTTTGCTTCTAGCATTCCCTTATTTTGGGATGCAACCATTTTACAGGAATGAAATTGCTTGATTTGTTGTCGCATACTAATTGATTTGCAATCCTGTCTGAATTTTTGCATTTAGATGCTGTTAAAAATGCAACATCGTCTCCATTTTTGTAACAAGGGCTTGAAGTTCATCTTCCCTACCATTTACTGGCGATCTAGTACATGTGTCAGTGACTGGTCAACTTTTAGCGTTTGGGACACATAACTGGAAGTATTCCGGCTAAATGCTGCTTGCTCATGACCCAAAAACAACCAGAACAAGTGTGTAGCTGACTATTGTTTTTCAAGTTTCAAGTGATTGTGCCCTTTTAGCATGGTGAATTTTAAACAACAAACAAAGTATTTATTTAATAGAAATATTGTGTCTAACAATAGTAAGTGCAGCTACGGAGGAATCGCGGTAGCGAGAATATCACTATTTCAGGTCTCTTCTTGCGTCTAATTGGAGTAGTAGGGAGGCTTTTTTCAACGCCGCCACTCTCCATCCTTAATACTTGATTCTCTGCAGCAGATATTGGCTGATTATCATCCTCTCTGGTGATCTGCGGTTGGTCCGTTTGTGGGTGACGCTTCTGCGGTAATTCATTTTTCCTTTCAGTCTCCTCTTCTGTCAACCCTTCCGTAGAATATGAGCCTGAAATACCAGTGTTATCGTTTCTACGTTTTGAAAGCATTTTGCCCCTATTTGTCTCTTCAACTTGGGCTTCGGCAAATGGAAGGAGAATTTTGATGTCTTCTACTGATTGATTCGCTTTCAAGAAACGCCCTGTATCAGTGTGGTCATTCGTGTCTCCTACCACCTAACCCGTGAATTGGCAGGGGTTCGGAAGTTCACCCATGCATGCCATTGCTGATGATAATTAGCCTTCACCGCTTGAAAGCACCTACTCCAAGCCTACGTTTTACAGCGGAGAATAAGCCAATAAAATTCGTTTAAATAAAACACAATGCAAAGACTCCCTAGGTGAAGCGTTTTTTAATTAAACATCTCTACAGACTAGTACTCTTTGCCACGATGAGCTTCGATCCAAACAGGAGTACAAGTGGGACGATAGAGCATATGGGGTGTGCGTTCATCTATCGGTAACCAAGATCGCCGGCGAAAGGGACGTGAGTGGGCAGGGCACGGATCGTGTGATGCCGAACCAGCTGTAAAACACGGACTGAGGACTTCAAGCACAGCACAATTATATCGACGTGCTGCTCCAACTCGCAGCAATAGGGAGTTTGAGTGATGTAAAGTTTCTTGGGTGGCTCAACTCTCGCCTTACGGAGCTCATTGACTTCCTAAATTGCCAAACCTCAGCGTATAATCTATCGTCAGGATTGTAAACGTAATCGTTCTCGAACCTTACGATTGCAGAAACTGGGCTCATTCTGTATAACAAAGCGTCTTGTAATTTTGACCAAGTAGACTGATTATTATTTCTAATTTGAGATCGTTCCTTGGCTACTGATTAGATCCTGAAACAAGTGTACGACCTGACAGGCGCTGATTAGGGTTGAAAGCCCTTCTTGAAGGATCGGATTTCCTTTCGACTTGGAGAAATACACCAGCACATTTTGGAGATCTTACTTAAGCATTGATTAATTTACCTCTTTCACTGAGCAACTGGCAAATCTTTCATCGAGCGACGATCCCTCAGTCGTATTTTTGATATTAAAAGCACCTACTTTTTATCCCAAAGACGAATACGACATCTGGACACACCACTTCAACTTTAAAACACCTGCCACCAAAAAGTGATCAGTACACTGGTGAACACGTCAAAAATGACCTTGAACCATTTTAAGCGTGCCTGACCTTACAGCCTCTTTGTACGCGTGCGGTGTACTCTTTAATGCGGTATGGCGTGTCCGACATTCTTTGCTTGTGTAAAAGGCAAGCAAAATTGAACTTGTTGAGTCTCCACACGTAGGGACCCATAAAGCGATACTTAGTTTCAGCGGTCATTAATCGAAAGGAACTCGTAAAACCTCAACAGAACCTTTATTAATGAAGTATTCAAGCGCTAGCAAGACTCGTCAACGGAATGCACCTCGTGGGGGCAGAAATGGACGAATCGCAAGAGAAGCGTCAAAACCCTTCGTGGGACGAATTTATCGACTGGTTTGCATTCCTTTCAAGAAGGTCGAGTAACATAAGCTTGCCGTTGCTTTATCAAGCAATGTTGAAGTCTAGTAATTTCCAGTCCCCAAAGCAATACAGAATACACCAGTCTACATTATGTATGTTGGATTTTGGAAAAAATTGTACAAGCTTCTCAAATTTCCCCCTCAGCTGCTCAAACCTTCTATGAGAGGTCCCACGTTAAATCTGGCAAGAAATTGACCACAGCTGCATGGTATGTTTAAGAACTGGTTCTATTTTCCCATAAGTATCATGTGGAAAGAGAGCTTAATTTTCGATATGATCCATACGAAATATCCTTTGAGAGTTGGGTGTAGCTTAAGCTACCCGCTTTACCAGGCTCGCAATCTGAAAACTTGTTCCCTGCTTCTTATGTTTGCGCCATAGGACCTCGGAGTCGAGGGAGGACAATAGTAAGGGATCCTCTGCTCTTCAGCTATTGCTGAGCAAGCAAACCAAAAAGGCTATCCGCTCATTACCCGCTCTGCTCCACAGAGGCGCGTGGCATTTAACCATCCATGTACTAATCCTTGCCTGGTGCGCAGTGGAGAACAGAAGGGAGCGTTAACCCTGAACCCGTTCCAAAGGGCCAAGCAGCAAATACAGCTAAGATCGATGTGCTTGACAGAACCCGGGCTTGTGCAAGTGGATCTTCTTGTGCTGAAACGTACGCATGCGGACCTTACGTCAGCGGGAAAACAAGCGCACATTGGACGAAAAGAAACAGGCGTGAGTAGCTCAACGACTGACCATATTTGACAGTGGTATATAGAACTGTTACAATTTGTACACAAAGATGATTTCATTTGACCAGCCTTATTCATATGCGGGCTAATGGTTTACCAGGATTTACCAGAGGAACAAGAGACAAATGGTCTTCTTTATCTAGGTCAGGCATGAAATGACCCAGAGTTCCCACTCTATACGAGAGAACTCTGCCCACAGACTGGCCACCCATGCCGGATAGCAGAACACACAGAGAAAAAGATTTCACTAGCCATTTTCTCTTGCAACTCATTCATCATCTGTGTGATTTTCTTCATTGCTGCATCTGTGCCTGCTGCTGCATCGGTATTCCCTGTTGAAGTGGATTCTTGCGTATATGCGAGATGAGCTGCACCAGTGTGCAAGCTCGTGTAGTCTTGAATCGTTGATTGATTACTTCGTCGAGACCTTGGAACCTCTTTGATGCCACAATTGCCACATGATTTTTCGACCAGTCATACGTCAAACCGACTACTTCCACACTGGATGCACGCAACAAACCCTATAAACGAATAGTGGGTTAGATTCTCGGCAAGAAAAGTCCCAACTCGGAATCATTTAGCGCATTGACAGTTGTTCAAACACATGTCTAGCTGCGTGAACGCCCTAGCTGCCGCTAGCTTCATGCACACCTGCCTATCTCTAGCCTCTCAAGTATTTTGACGCTGATAATGAGCCATTCTTCTACACTGCTCTGGCCTATTACAAATCACAGATCACCCAAAGCACTACACAACACACCGAAGGCGAGGATTGCTCATTGAAAGCGGGTGCGCGAGGAATGATGATTTGCATTGCGAGATAGCTGGGCGAACGAAGAACGACGGAGGGTTCGGGGACGGCTGGAGTGGCAAGGGAGACGAGACCAACGCGGAGAATAGAAAGACCATTGTTGACACCGATTGTGGAGTCCAAGTCCCACGCAAAGACGTTAGAGACGAGGTCAAAGAGGGTTGTGCCGGGAAGGGAGAGGAGACGGAAGAAGGATGTGATAGCTGCTGCTTGCGGCGAGACTGAACATACCTGGGGAAATGGTAAGGAAGATGATCCGTATAAGCTGAAGCCTTTCAGAACACTAACGGAGTAGTTATGCCTCCACTGAAAAGATATCCCAGCATACCGGTCACTTTGATATACACAACCTACCAAAGAGCCTTCACTTGCATTGTTTTATCACGGTTATGGGTAGTCATCTGCCTATAGTCTCATAAAACCGAGCAGATCTGGTGAGTCAACGTCGTGGGCCCATTTCAGTGGATTAGTGTCCAGCTCTGCGACAGCATTGGTAATGTGCCTTAAATAACTTACCTCCCCATCATTTCCTTGTATATCTACGCGGGGAAGGAAAATTTGAGGAGCTAACTGCCTAATCTTTAGGGGACTATACCCACTGTGTGTGCATATGCGGTGTACCTCCGACTCAGCTATTTACTACAGTCCCTACAACTGCTGAGGGCTAAGTATTATTCACGGACGAGACCTATTTGCATAGTATAAGCCAATACAACTAAAGGGTAGGAAAAACTTGTCTTAAAGACCCTTTCTTAGGAAATAGCGTAACGCCTGATACGTTGGCTAAGTGAACTGTGAAATAGCTACCCATTGTCCGCCAAACACTTCTAGAGCGTGCAACACTTGACCTCTAGAATAATGCTTGGAAGTAAAAATGATTGCTAACACCGAATTTCCTTCTGAAGGCCAAACAACAACACAGTAAAAATGGAAAATGTTTAAGCGCAAAAATTTGGGGAATAGTCAAGACCAGTAAATTAGTGGAAGGAAAGTCTCATGCTACAAAACTTACCAGCAAGAATGTCTCATAGGACCCTTGAGAATGGGGGGGAGATGCTATTTTACCCACATCCTCCTCACTCCTCTTACACTTCTCCAGGTGCTGGATGATAAGCACCTTTTCTTGACATTAACCATCAAAAAACAAAGCCCAGAAAAATTGATTTGGCCAGAATTAGACCTTTTCTCTGGAGTGAAAACACTGTGAAAGAGGGATTTGCAAGCTTATATTGGGCTGAGAAGGCTACATTATAATGGTGAAATAGGTAGTTATGCTACTCGCATTCAAGTACAAAACAAAACTTGCAGGCTCACAAAAACGCTGGAGAACTACCTTTTGGAAAAAAGGACAATTACTGTAAAGAACGGTGTTTTCAAATGCGTCACTCATGCATCTCCCCATCCATATACCAACTCATAAAAAATTCATTAGCAAATTCAGGCCCACATGCACATTTGAACGCCTTCATGAAGCAGCCTTATTCCAATACTTTGTTGGAAATGCCCCAACCTGGAACGAGTAACCTATTTCAAGAGGGGAACCAAAAACAGCAGTTGGGTCCACGCTGAGAGGGACCTCTTGCAAGTGACGTTCCGGATGAATAGCATCTTGCAGAAATGATCAAGTTAAGAAAAATAAAAGGGTGCTTCCTAAGAGATGCAGCGCCTTTAGACACTGAAGATAGGCCCACTATGGGTAAAACCTTTCTTACCTGAAGCTAAAAAAAGTGAACTTTTCTATGAATCGGCCAAGCATCCACATGAAACAAAGAAATCTATAAGAAAATAATTTTTGACAGCTACGCCTTCAATGAACATGTCCATTAGCAAGAATTGCTTGCCCATAGTGTCTTTTAATAACTAGTGATAACCCATCTTTAAAACTAAATGGAATACAAATAAGCATCGCGATGAGTTCTTTCGCAAATCTCAATGAAAACCAACCCTTCTACGGAAGAACTCCTCAATCCTCGCACTTATTTCTGCGGCTTCTTCCACTGGGCACGACGCAGGATCTGGCGTGACCCTTAAAACGAGACGCCAGCGTGAAACACCCTCCACCGTCGTCGTCGTCGTCTCCTCCTCCATCTTCAATCTCACTTCTAGCCCCGAGTCGGGTGCCTTGGCAACGAATTCTCCCACCTCGAGAGCAGGAGCAGACGGAACTTGCCAACGATGCGTGTTCACTGCCTGGAAAGCAGCATGGAAAGTCAGGCTGGCGGAGAGGTAGCACTCGAGAGCAGAGGGGGTGACAGGCCCTTTGGCGCCTCCACCCGATGGACTAAGCATCCGATCCAACTGGGACACAGTGAAACCGCTAGAGGGTTTCTCGCCTGAAACTAAGTAGGATAGATGGTAAATTGGCTAATAAAATACCGTCTCAGTATACTGGATCTCTAGGAGTGTTGGTATTCATCTTTGTCTCAAAAAACGATAGAACCTTCGAATTCTGTCCTGAAAAAAGTTGTATTCTTACATTTACTGAAGTTTTGCCCATCAAATGTTTCAATCTTTAAATATAATTTGAAGCTAGCATCTATTCTTCTCCAAAAATTGTATGATGTGAAATAATCTCGGTGGGAAGGATTCCACACTCCATCGTTTACTTTGCAAACAGCAAAGATGGGCAAATGTGTAGTACTTGATTTTGCCATGTGAATACATCTGTCTAGAGGGACGGTTAATTTTGGAGCTTGGTAATAAGAATTAGCACTCAGTAGCAAAGATGGATGCAAACAGCTCTGCTGCATACGTTAGGTATTGTAGTAAGAAATTGTGTACGTTGAGGAACAAAATTCATCTCTGCTCGATGATGAGGAATGAAGTGCTCCCTCCCCTGAAACGTCCATAAGAGGGCAAGTATGAAAGTGGATGAAAAACGCTTCAAATTTCCACTCTAGAGAAGAAATAACAACAAATCCGCGTGATCGAAGTCCAAGTATGAGCATCGATAAACAACCGATTTACCCAAATTCTCAAATCGTTGAGGCAACCCACCTCCACCTTCTACCTTGAAGGCCTTTTGCATCGACTCCAAGAAGAGCTACAACGGAGAAAATGTTGAAAGGGTTAAAATCTACCTTAGTGAAAAAAATGACCGGGAATAAGTTAATTACCCAATCTCAAACCATTCGCCCATCACAATCGAAAACAGCATATCCCTACCCCAGTCATTCCAACTACATCGTCCAGCCCTTAGAAATCGGCAAGCAACAAGACAGTAGGAAATAATCACCTCGGTCAGAAATTGTCCGGAATCGGTCAAGCAATCATCCCATTTCTACTGGTTCAAATAACTTTATTATCAAACTCTGAAGCATTATATCTTTGTCACTTAGTGTACACTTCTCCGCCCATTCCATTCGCCAGCGCCCGATAATAACAAGCAAATTAGAGCCAAACTATTCGATCGACGGCTTCAAGAAGCCTCAATAAATCGAAGAACTGGACCTCACTGCAGCAGTGGCAGTAAGAGTTCCTTTATTTACTTTTCTATACAATGAAGCAATAGGCAGAATGCACTTTACTCAGAAATTACCAAGAATTCAGCCAAAAGCAACAAAAATCCGCACAAGAATCAAGGTGGAGAAAATCGACGATCAGGTTTTGGAGTGACACAGCAGACTTTTTAATCCCTAACCAGGTTTGTGTCAACTTTATCTAATGATATTTGGCATCTGAAGTGAATTTTGGCACACATTATCTAACCTACACGATCCAAAGGTTTCAAAAATCCCAAAGAGAGGCCCTTTCTGTGACAGACTTTTCCCATAAAACTATTAGGGAGATCTACCTTGCTTTTAAGAAAGTCACCAGAAATCAATCCTTTAATTAATAAAATTCCAATTCTAGGCGATGAAGCCCATGTGCTTACCTGGAACGCAGGAAGTGGAACAAAGCCCTGTACAGGGTAAATTTCGCTGGAAATTCCCCCACCACGACCCTGTGGGGGTGCGCCACCAACTTCTTGATGATGGCAGCCGTCAGAGATGTGAACACTTGCGTCGTGATCAGTTTTCAGCTTAAAACGCATGCAAAGCGTGCCACGATACGCAAGTTGCAGGTCAAAGCAGGAGAGTGCCATCAGAGACATGCTTCGAATGGGGCGGGCTGATTTCACAATCGCCGACGACTGTATGAAAAAAAATATATACGCTTTACTGGTCTACCAACCCCTTGTGAAGGTCCGTATCACTGAATAAGTTTTAAGTAGATACCAATATCAAGTAGCATCAGTTTTCCACCGAGAAGTTTGTGATACTTAAATAGGAAAGCTCTAATTTCAATTTTTTGCTTTTTTTGCTTTTCAAAATACCTAAACTCCATAAGCAAAGCGAAGCCTCAAAAATCGTTATGAAGTCTTTAATAAAGGAGAGCTCCGTCCATTCCTCTTGGAAAATAGGGACGGTGTTCGGAGAACCTAATCAGACATCGTTTGAACATATCAGAGCCTTGAGAGCCTTGCTTAATTGGAAATTAGAAGAAAGTAGTTACTTAGTCACTATACCTGAGTCTATTCATTCTAACTAACGAATCGCACGGACTTATTTGCTTAAGAAACTTGGGTGCTTTAAGCAAAGCAATATCCAATGGTTGGCAGAGGCACAGTGACCTCTGAAAACAAACTTTTGTAGAATTGGTCATGATGGTGGGTTTCCTCAGGACTTCCATTGACATCACGAAGTCTAGTGTGGAGGACAGGACCTAAAAAAGGGTCGTCTAAGCAATCAATCAATCAATCCAACGGTCCACTGTTCGTCCACAGTAAGTATCTATCATAACTGATTGCATTATGGGTAAAGAAATTGCCTATATCCTCAGATTTCAATCTTAAGATTAATGAACCTCACTTCCCTCTTTAATTAACACTCATTTTGGACTGAGTGAGGGAGATATGCATAGATATATGGCTCTCTAGAACAGCCCCAAATATGCCTCACATTATTGGTTCAGAAAGTCGAATCGCAGAAAACCCCACAGGGCAAACCTAATACAGCCTTGTGACTACCCACTCACCGAACACATCGGTAAAAGAGACTTCTGGCTCTCAACTAGGAACTCCAAATGCTCACGCAAAACACAATGTGGATTTTCGAAAAGGTCTCGTTGCCTCTGTCGTTGACACCGCCGCTTTAATGTATCGTCAACACCATCACCATGCTTCAAAGTGACAGGACCCGGATGCACACCGAGACGAAGGCAGCAGTTCTGGCGGGGATCTATAGACAATTCGGCCTGTGAAAGGCAAGAGAAAGAATCAAACAGTAACAATTGTGGCATGCGACTTGACTACCATAGTAGCAGTGTTGACTACGGCCATTCCACTTAAATTACCTGTTTCCCAACGCTTCTACGCAATTCAGGAACAGTGTACCTTAAAATGGAGGCTTGGACACTACATTGATAACAGAAGTAACGGATCTGGAGTGAATGATTTGAACGAAGAAGACTGATATAAGGACGTTAAAAACCAGATATACTACTGAGTGGAGCTGGAACGGTGACAAAGCGGCGGGGAGGAAGGGGTGCAGAACATCATTTTCACAGGACCACTTTGAATTAGGCCTTTTATCAAATGTCTCTCCCTTTTAGTTGCCTACTCCGACGAATATAGATTGCGCCATGAAATGTGGAAAAAATGAACAGAGTTGAGGCAAAGGTCTTCCTCACCAGGTAATGTTGACCTGGCCCATAAGCCAGAATTAAACTCCTCGCATCAAAGCCATTCAAATGCACATCAGGCGGTAGGGAAGCTAAAATGAGGAAACTCAGAGTCAACTACCAAAACAGCTTCAGTAGAACCAGTTATATACAAAAACTGATCACAAACCAGGATTTTCTATAACTGGTCCGCAGATAGCAAACAAGCGGCAGAGGGCCTCCCATTCGGTTACCACGTTAAGGAGGAAGGAGTTCAAATCGGACAAACTGTTGACGTGCGCTGTGGGTGATTGGTGGAGCAGTTCACCACCGTTGGTGTTGCCTGGGAGACCGGAGAAGGCGATGGTAAGACGCCAGCACCGCATAGAAGCAGAAGTGAACGCGGCGGAGGCAGAAGTGGAGGGTGAAAAACGAGAGGAGCTGATGATTACCACCCGTTGGGCGTAGCGGTTAAGGAGTGAGATACCGGGGCTTGCCCAGGCTGGGAGGCGCTTAGTTGGGATGCTGTAAGACAAAATTATGGTTTATTCTTCAAAGTTCAAAAACAAGAGGCATAGCATCCACAGCCTCTGCATGTTTACACTTGTTTAACTTAAGAGTCCATGCGTCGGCATGCTCCACTACTCCTATGGTACTTGAGCATTCAGAGGAAATTAGCTGAAAAGACGCGTGGATCCGAGATGGCCGGAAAGGGAATGAGTGGACAGATCAGAGATGAACACGTGGATAAATAAAACAGCGGAGATGGATCCAAGGAGGATAAATTGGATAGTAAATGGACGAAGAAAGCGAAAATCGACCAAGTGTGGATGGATCGTAAGTGGATAGCCAGATGGAAATCGGGATTTGTGAATGGATGGATTAAGAATGAATAAACATAAGTCAAACCTACACTGGTAAACATTTCATGATAATAGTGATTAAAAGGGGAAGTGAGATTTCGATACACGTTAGTCATTTCAAGACCGCTCTGTTTTTGGCAGTTAACGTGGGAGTGAAAATGTTAGCAATGTTTCAATAAACAATGTGTGTAGTATAGGGATCAGAAATTTATAGATGAATGGAGTCGGGATAGAGAAACTCAAGTGAACTCGAGATGAATGGGTTGGTAGATCAATAGATAGACGAACCTCTTACGTACGTAGAATAGATGGGTTAGGAATGGATGAATGTATGAGTGTGGTAGATAAATTCAGAATGCAACAACGTGTGAACCCGGAGTGGATAGATTCCGGATGGATGAACCAAGAAGAAACAAGCAGGTGGATAGTGGTGAGTAGATCAATCAGATGTAAGCAGATAGATGGATATGGACTTGAAAGATAAGTTGCGCCTTACAAACCAGCTTACATTTCCGCTTTAATATGAGGAACTTCATCACAACTTTTGGATAAATTGACTTGATGAATGCGACCACGGAGGAATCTATTTCCAACATCAAAGTGAAAGAGTTCGGAGTATCCTAAATCTATTGATGTATTTCGTTGAGTCAATACAGGGTGAATGCAGTTTCCAGTTAGCATTATATCCACTATAATAAGTGCAAACGATAGCTTCGAAAGTCAAATTCAATGACCACCGACTCATGTGTTAGTCAAAACCAACGCTACTTTTCAAAGCATGGGAAAAGCACTCAAATATGAACAGAGGAACCATACCTCCGAATAGTAATACTCAGGATGTCACTTTGAGCATTATTACTGACGCCGTCGTGAGTGATCCCATGTTCTGCCAGCTGCAAAGACAAACAATAAAATTGATGACGTGAGTCGGGAGTGATGTTATACTGACGGATAAATAAACGTGAGGTCAAAAAATTGATGATCTTACACCCAAATCGATAGGAAGAATAAAACTTTTTCAACTATTAGTCCAAGGACTGAGGAAAAGTAGCATCCTCAACTTAGATACGGCAAATTTAAATCCAACACAAACACAATAAAAAAGCATCCCTCACTTTGCATTCCTGGATGCCCAACACAGTAGTACTGACAAGTAATGCCTCTTAAATGTCACCATGATCTATCAAGCGACCGAAAAAGATCATGGAATCGTTCATATGCATGCATTGTAAACCATATGTCCATAACTTTGACACTTGTAATCCGCATTGGGCTCTCTAAAATTCTCCCCTTATTTTCAACTCGCCTAGCATAAAGCGTCGGTTGAACCTGGTGGTTATGAATCGAGTCTGCCTGTGTTACAGAATCAAATTTCGCCTATCAGCCATTGTAAACCACTTTGAGGGAGTGGAGGCAAAACGTACTAATCAGAAACCATCTAAATAACTTCGTTCTATAGAAAACGGTAAAAACCAGACAGATAGACATGAGTGAATCGGATAGAGTAGAAACAGATGATACATACCTTCACATTGAGCTCATTAACAATCACATCATCCTCCAGAGCAGCTAGGAGGCGAGATAGATCTGGCATCAGCACCATGGGGGAAGAAGCGGTGGCGGAACAGTCGGAAGTGGCGGACAGGAGCATCGCTCTATCGCTTGGCGGAAGGCGATCAATACACCGGCGCTTAGCCTCGCTTGCCGAACCGCTTTCCTCGTCCCTCGAGAGATGTTCTAAGAGAGCACGGACCCGCTTCAAACGTCGACACACTCGATTACGCTGCACCTGAGCTACTGCTTCACGCAGTTCTCCGAGCTAATTATGGAGGGGAAGAGAGAAGGGATTGATGAAGCCCGATTAGCTGATATTCTAGGATTCAACCATTGCCCACATTATAGATAAAAAATATGCAGGTCAAATGGCTGTATTGAAAGGATATAAGGAATAGATGCCAAATGACTACTCGACATATTTCTCCACTCCAATTAGCCAGGCTTTTAACGAATACCTAGATAGCATGAATAGGCATGTGTAAGTATTGACACGGATGAAGTGATACTAGCTGATGACTAACTAACCCTGCGAAGCTGAACAATTGCTTAAGTACATGCGACTTCAGCCAAAAAGAGTAAAATCAAGACCACAGGAAAGAGGATTTTACTGCCTCGAAGTCACAACTCTCGTTTAGTTCATACAGTCGGTAAAGAGCGTTTTTATAACATGAAGCGAGAGACGATTCGATGGTCATTCCAGCCCGTTTAGCTTTCGCAGCTTTTCAGAGAGATGTAGGTGTGAACGAATAATTGTCACTCAAGTGAAACGCAAGTGGAAGTTCAAGTTCTGATTGGCCTATTTGAAAGGAAACCCCTTCTCCATGACCACGAAAAGCAAATGACGATTAATCGAAAGGCCAGTGTCTGCAGTTAACAAATATCCCTCAAAAGTATTAAGCGATCATAAGCATTCAGTAACATACCGACGGTTGCAAAATCAGAGATGAGTAGACCGCCTGTCCAACCAAATTCCCAGGCACCTCCCCTCCAATTAGCGGCATGAAGTGGGTTATTCTCAGCGCCACTCCCGGTGATGTCGGAACTCCAGCGCCATCTAATACTGACTGCTCCGGATTGTGCGTTAGCCACCGCCCCCCCGGCGCCACATGCAGGTCAGTGACTGTAATAGGCATGGGGACACACTTGAGGAAGTAGTGTCGATATCCCACTGCCAGTGCATCCGTCGGTGCCACCTCACACAGAAGGTAGTGCTCATCGTTGGGAAATAGTTTAATGAACACCAGAGCGACCCGATCCTGCCTTGCTCGTTCTAACACTTCTATGTAGCTCGGTTGAGCGGCAGTGGATGAGGGTGAGGAGACAGAGAGCGGTAAAGAATATCGTACCAAGCGGCCTCTATTCGCCCATCCAACTCTCCACTGACCGAGAAGGCAACGAAGACGCGAAAATATCTCCACCAATCGCGCCTGCCAACGCGTATCGTCTCCAATGAGGCCCCGCATGCCTCGACTACCAGCGCGACAGTCAATAGCAGAGATGCGATCCAGGACGACTCGACGTGCCGAGGGACGGTTAAAGGCCATTTCGAGTTCACGGAGAAGAGGAGCGCTGCGGATAGGATCGGAAAAAGGAAAGGAGGCACGAATTTGACCCTGTGCCGTATTGATGCGTAGTTGGAGGATTTCATGAGGGTGACAGGGCCAGAGTACGGGTACTAAGAGGGAAAGCGGTATTTCACCGATCGATATTGGACCAGGAGAAAGAGGCAAGAGTTCATATCTGATCTCCATAAGCATCCGTTCAGCCCGGACTATGATTGTACGAGTTAAGAGGTTCTCGATTGAGAGGCAACCGCCCTGAACAAAGGAGCCGATTTTGTGCGCGTCGATGGTGTTCAATTCAGGATGATGAGTCACACAGAGCGGTCGCTGGGGATCCAATGGACTCACGTGGATGGTGATTGAGTAGATGGTCTGCCGCATTTTACCATCAGGACCCATTACTGCCTGATAGTTGCAATTAGACAATCCACGCCAGTAGACAACCTTGAGCAGCTGTCCCGGACGATAGTCCTCGATACTAAATGGGTCCGTTGGCCGCCTGGACCGCAACCGCTGCGCCTGTTCGAAGAGTACATCCAGTTGCAGGGACATTGCAAAAGCGTCTGTAAAAGTATGAGAATGATCCCTGTACCAGCTATAAGCACGATTACGTAAGTCTTTTCAAGCTTCCACAGGTGAGCTCACAAAATAGTTGGATGAAGCTGTGTTCACAAAATCCATACCACTATTCTTCGCCTTTCTATGCATTAATAGCAATGGTACTTCATAATCCGTATGTTTTACAATAGCACCGGGCTGCAACATTAGCGTCGGTGTGATGGGATAAGGCCTACACTCCCTTCATTGTCGTTGCCTTAACTAGCGCTCCAAGGAATTCAGAGCCAATGAAATTTCACAACGAAATGACCATGGAAACTGTGTCGGCTTTCACAACAATCACAATCCAGACTTGAGTAAACTGAGACCGAAAAAGGGGTGAATACTTCTCCCCATGTTTGGTGAAGTTGTGAATAACTTAGTCAGGTAATTGAGAAGGGACTAAAGCGGATCATAGAGAAATCTTAAACATTACGTTTGGTACTTTTGCCTCCTACAAAGACCAAAGTACCATCACAGCAGAATACCACCCATCTAAGTGATGCGTCGGGAACAACCCCCCCCCCTCCAAAACAGCTTGCTAACAGTAACAATAGCAAATGAACCTCATCGGAGCAAATAAGAACCACCATAAACGTCAGATCTAGAAGTAACCACGATTGTCCGCACAGGAGAACCATCACGAAAACAAGAAAAGCAATGCAGTAGAAAATTGTTTTAATTATACATGACTGAGGAAGAATTTTCAGTCTCATTAAACAGCCTCTCGATGACGACATAGGACCAAGTCCAAACCCTCTTCAAACTAGTAACGAAGCTACTTCCCAACGTGTATATTTCAAAGTTTCCTCAAGGAAGCATAAAAGATTTCAAGAAACCCAGCTCATTAACAAGACTTACGAAGCATGTCATAGAGATGGGTGAGAGGAGGACGCTTATCGAAACGTGGATCAAGAATACGAGACTGAGCCTGTTGTAGCAAGAACCGGGTCTGTTGTGGATGAATGAGTGGTCCGCTAGCTGACAATATTAAAAATCGCAGATTAAGTGAATGGACGGGGAAAAACCAGACTTACAACTCCTATTCGGGTCTGAAACAAGAAATTTAATGCCAATTATGCTCCAAGGAAAATCAAGTGCTTCTGAGAGTAGCGTCAGGGTGACTTTAAACTCGTGTGGAACCGTGAAAATCACCCTTCCGTGCTCTAGAAAATCAGTTTCCTTAAAACACTTACCGATGACAATGTTAGTAAAAGGTCTCGGACATGGAGACACACTGAGTCGATATTTTATTATTCTATTCAAATCCGGCAATCCCATTCTAATTTCCTCATTTGATATGGGTTCTGGAGGAGTAAAACGAGCCTAAGTGTACAGTCTTCAACTAGAATGAATTATCTCACTTTGATTGCCTTTGGTAAACGTGTGTATGTTTTGTTAACAAAAATATCGATTGCCAACAGCATGGCAAAGGGAGGTAGTCTGGGAACTAAGGCCTTATAAGTGAAGTTACCGCGCAGAAATCAGATGATTTCGGTGTAGGAATGACAATATGTTGGCAGTATCAAGGAGAAGCATACTCTGCTCCTCGAGAAAATTTGAAATTTTCTATGAAAATAAATTAGTGGGCGACCATCAAACCTCGCATTTGTCCACTTTCGAAGAAGTATTAGCCCATTTAGTGAGTGCTTCCAGTCGAATAAACAGATTCCTCGTTCGACTAAAGAACTTCGCCAACTCGATTTTCTTCTCAAGGTCAGTTTTGCTCGGCAGCCTTAATACGTAAACATAAACCCCAACCTACAGATCAACCAAGTGCATTAAATCTGTGTATGTTTTCTGACACATAAATTCTATCAAAAGAGATAACTGCACCGGCCGAGGCCGAGGAGTCACGAGACCACCAACAGACATTTCTGCGTAGTCTCTAAACGCAGTCCACGCCACTCCCAATGCACAGCTAGAGACCAATACAGTTAGAGCTCGATGACCTTAAGTAAGATAAAAGTGATTTTAGGTAATTTTATAATAGGTTCAACGCAGTAAAAAAGCAATGCCCTTACTCTAATTTGTATAGAACAAATCAAAATATTTAGATCAAGGCGCTAGGATTTCACTAAATATGTTTGTTGCAGATCATTAAGGCATGTCCTGATGTAAACAAACATTTGAGTAAGCTACTGCTGTAGCTATTTTCCAGCTTTTGCAAAAAAAAGCGCTAAAGGTGAAGAAGTTTAATCCTAACATAGGGAATGAGAAGAATCTACTTCAGAAAATCCTATTTTATGGAAAAGGTTTATTACAATTATCCGTTGAGCTCCCTGTAACATTTATAGCATTATATTTATGCGACTTGCTTGAATAAGTCTGTGAGAGTTACACTGTAGTAGTTCGGAGCTTTCGTAAACGAAAGAAGGCATATTTTTACTACAGAATTGATATATTCGAATTTCGGTGGGGC